>JARJLF010001009.1:0-109738 GCA_029378395.1 Mycena leptocephala
GCCTCATATTGATCGAAACTCGTATCTGCAAAAAGAATGGTTTCATTGGGTGATTTGGAAAAGGTGCCGAGGACATGCCATCATAATTTTCAAACTCCGAGGCGACTCGTACTACGCTGTTACAGCTGGCCTAATGTAGGCTAGGATACGAGTACGAACCGCCTCGGAGTTTGAATGATTTGATGACCTTTCCGCTGGCATCTGTACAAAGCACAATAAAGGACGTCGAGGATAAGTAATAAGGAACTTCAAGCTTCTTTTTGGTGGTTCGTATTTGCCTGTACTCGTAAACTCCAGCCTCTATAGTATCCATGATTCTGAACAACTATCTTCAGAAAATCACGAAGGGTATAGAGGCTGAGACGAGAAATAATATTAAGTACTTATAACAAAAGCCCTGAAACTCTTGAGAAGATTCGAGCTTTACGATTTGTGAGGGCATCGCGACCCCCAAGCATGAACAACGACTCCGATGTCGTGTTGGAGGATCACAAGTCCTCCATGGCTGATTAGAGTATGGTAGAGGTCGAAAGGACGTCAATTCGTGCAGCAGACGTATTCCCACTGGCTCAGTAGTAATGTCGTACCCTGTGAAAAATCACAAGGATCACGCGTCGATGTGATTCGATGTATAATATTCAGCGTAGTACTCTGTTTAAGAACTGAAGGCTATAGACATCATCACTGTGGAAGGAAGGTTGAATTTGAATAGAACGAGGCAGCAGTGGCCTGACTTACTGCGAGACGGAACACTGGTTGGTTTTGCCTATGTTCCATTTCAGCGGCCCCATCGTCCCAGTCCGTCGCAAAAAGCTGGCGAAATGGTACTTGTCATCCGAGAAATGCACTTTGGCTAGCCCACATCCGGGATTCCAATTGTCGCAAGTGAGTACGTGCAGCAACAAGTATCGTTGAACGCATTTGTAACTCTTCCTTGACCTTGTTTAATCTTGTTTCCTCCAGCGTTATTTTCATTTGCAATGCTTCCCAAAGGCGGCATAGTTCAGCCGACACTCTCGAAGTGGCCTTCTGGAAAATGCAGTAAGGGTTCACCTCGCCTCCCACGTCCTCCCTTGTATTGCACAAATCCAGCGCCGGAGCTGGAAACTGATCTTGGCCGTCCGAGCTGTGTAACTTTGGTGCATATATCAATCAAACGTATAGTCTATCGACAGGAATAAAGACGTACGTAATTTTGAAGGATGGCTTGCCGCCGCCGGGCGGCTAAGATCTGTAGTTCTGGGAGTGATTTATACAAGGTGATCGCAAGAAGGTACAAACCTGTTTCTCGAGATGTCCGTTGTCAACGGAGAACAATGTTTCATCATCCTTCCGGGCAGAATGAGGCAGGGATCAGTCTTGCATGAGATCGACACATACATCTGGATAAATGGCTGCAAATAATTGCTCTCGCAAAATCTCTAGCTATTTCTCTTGGGCTTTTGTGTCGGCCTCCTCGGCGTTCAAAGCATCGTACTGTTAAATGGGTTGTCAGAGTTTCGACCACGAACGCCAAACTTACGCGTCTTCGAACTTCTAGGGCTTCAGCTCGGGTCTGATGCATCCTTTCTGCGGTGTCTTGAAGAAAATGGAATACATGCCGCAGTTGGATGAGTTGATATTTGTTAACGTCCGCAAGAACCATGAAATCCTTTCGCGCGGCGTTCAGCTAGAATTAAAGGTTGAAGAAACTGAGGTCGGGATAGAACTCATATTCGAACCTTGTCGAGCCGACGCTTGATCCCGTCTTTGAACCGGCGAAGCTCCTGCCTCAGATCTCGAGCCTGCGGAGCCTGTAAGGAAACCGACACGAAATGAAAGCGGTCTACCTCCGGCGGACGCTTCACAACGACTTTGACCTGCATCGCGCCTCAGGAAGCTATATCACCAAAACGGTACGGGGTGTAGTATCAGAAAATGAGGTCGAAGAATGAAAGGTCTTTGTGCTTACGAGATTCACACAGCGTCATCATGAAAAGATATTAATAGCCGCAAAAATCATGATAGCCGGCTGAGATTAATATTTCTCTCCCGTTGGTGTAATCGATTTTGGTCGAACTTGTGAGATTCCGAATCGTCGAATTTAAGGCTTGCATTTTTCGAAAGTGCAATCTAAGAAGTAACAACTTAAACGCAGCTCAATGTTCGTCTGGTCAACGCTTGTGCGCCGATTAGCTCAGATTGAGGAATGGGATGGGAAGCATAAGGGTTTTGTAAAAGCGCCATCAAGTTGCCAATCATCGAGCCTGCAGCCTTGCGACCACGCCTAGCGCGCTGCGAGTGGCATGCGTGAGCCATTTGTCCCACATGTAGTTTTTCTGTAAGGCCTTGAACGACCTGTGGAAGGGGATGGTCCAGGGCCCATTGTCCGCTGCGACTTGACATGTCACGGCGAAGTCTGCGAGGGTTCTTGAGCGGGATTATTGGGCGCAGGGGGACTGCAAGGCGACAACTTACGGAGACTGGTCGCTGTTGAACCATAACTCTGACTTCTCGAAGAGTTCCGTGAACGAACGTAGCGCTGAGCGTCTAGCTGAGATCTGTAGGACATGGTTGGTTCTTCCACATGTAGAGACTATGTAGAGCCGATGGTAATCTCTTTATTGGAGCCTCTAAAGGCGTCATCCGATATCCTTAGGTATTGTGAATTGTGGGCGCTCTGAAAGAGTTATGACCGACTTGACGCAGTAGAATCGATTGTTCATCTGTTGGTTGAGCAGCGAGAATCCAGTATTGACGCGTGACCAACTAGATTTATTTCACAGAGAGCCTGAGCCTGAGGGGAAACCATCGAAGAGACTGTTGGATATTCGAGTCGATGGAAGTAAACTATAGAGCCAGCATACTGCCAGCATATAATTCGATTCGTTGCAAGTGCGAGGAGAGAAATCGGGGGCCTGTAACTCGAAGTAAGGATGCGACGGAGAACAAAAAGTGTGAAGTGAACTTAATTGAGCGCCGAGCCGTAAATTGCCAATGTTTGTATGTGTTGAAATCGAGTGCTTTACAGCGTTTTCTCGACGTCACCTCGCACTACTTATGGTCCCTGCTCTAATCGCCGAGGGAGGACATGTAGTCCTCCAACACGACGTAGAAGTTGTTCGCCAATATTTGTAGTCCCGATGTCCTTCGCTTGCATCTTGTTGGCCGGACATACACTGGCGCCGGGTTTTCTTGGATCGTGAACACTGCTAGCCAGGTATCAGAGTCTTGAGTTGAACTTGAGCACTCCCCCCAGACAGACGGACGGATCTTGCGCAGACAGCCAAGTCAGACCACTACTGTCAGTGCTTTTGATGAGGTTCTGTCGCCAGTTCTAGATGACCGAATCGGACCACTTGCCGTGCTCCTGACGAGGCCCCGTCCCCACCGGCGACCCAGGTTGTCGCTCAAGGTACGTTTTTCAAAAAAAAAATCAAGGGACAACAGCTAATCTAATTCTTAGCTCATCTAGGTCCAGCTGAGCCTCCAAATGCGCAAGTAGCCGTGCTCTTGAAGAGTTCCTGTCTCCTGCGGCGACCGAGTGTGCTCTTGACGAGAGTGTCGCTCAAGGCTACTGCAGCACGCGCTGGGTACGTTTTAAAAAAAAAGGAATCCAGGGACGACAGCTAATCTAATTCTTAGCTCTCTACCGGCTCTAAATGCGCGAGTAGCTGTGCTCTTCATGAGGTCATTTTGGGACAGCGTCCACGGGAACTGATCAGAATGCGCTGTTTTTTTATCTGTCCTTTATCTCAACATTATCTCAATACCGGTACCTTCGAGTCATTCGCTCGGTCTGTAGTGTACCTGTCTCAATGACTCGCACTAGCGAGCGAAATTTCTCAATTCTCGGACTTATCTGGGAAGGCGATCGCGATGTCATTGATATTTTTGACGGAACAGCGGAACGCAGTTCCGAGTCGACCCGCGGTTCCTCTTTGTACTTCGACTGTCCTCTAACTAACCAGTGCATGTCCAGAAATCAGCCCAAACCACGTGTCAACCTTATTGTTCGTGACCCTGCAGCCTCCAACCCAGCTCCAGACGTGGTGAAAGACAGCTCCAAAAAAACCAAAAAACCAAAAAAAAAAGATAGCTCCCAGCCTAAGCCACCACCTACCAACCAAACTCCTTTGGCCAGTTCCCAGCCTCAGCTACCATCTACCCAAAAAACTCCCTTAGCCATTATACCGTCACCATTCAACCCAGTCCTGATTACACCCGAGCCTCAGCTACCAGTTTTCAGCCCAATTCCTACATCGGCTGTGAAAAAGACAGCTATTCAGAGGAGCCCCCACGTCTGGTCAAAGAAGAGACCGGCTCCAGATTCCGAATCAGTTGGCTCGAACAAGGTCTTTAATTGTTCAATATGCCGTGATAATGCTGACCGATTCAAAGAAACAAATTACTATCATGGATGACTCCGAGAGCAGAAAGAAGGTGAGCTGGCTCCCTAGCAGAGTTTGCGACATTAATACTCTCAAAGCTTGCGGATTACGAAGCGGAAATATCCAAACTGAAGGCACAGAATATCGCAGTACGTCAGAATACTTGTTTCTTGTATCTCCTTTCATATCGGAACTGGTCCAGGCGGGAAAACGGATCACCCAATTAGAGGCGGACCTCGAAGACTCAAGGGAACGTTATGATGCCTTGGATCTCCGTACGAAAGATTGGCAATGCCCTGCGGGAGAAGTGGGGGGAGACCATCAAAGCTGCGGCACCAAAATCACCAATCTTGAAGAGGTTAGCGCTCCCTCCGCTTCCAGGATCCAATCCTTATGTATTCATAGGCGTACGAGCTTCTCCAATCTTTGGTATGTCAAATTCCAGTAGGGAAACTATACTTACCTGCGTCAGCATGACCGAGCGGAATCCGACTTAGCTAATCGGCTTTGTGAGCTTGACGGAACGGAAAAAGCCTTGGAAAAGGTGCATGGCTATTCTGTTCTGCGTAACGGATGATTTTGAAATCGAAGAATAGTCGGAAGCAGAGAATGTGGTCCTCAAAGATCGGCTGTTCAAGCTTGAGGGCCCAGAACGAGCCGGGAAAGAGGTGCGGAGCTATCCCGTCCCTGGTTATATGAAATAAAATGGGCCAAAAGCAGAAAGATCGAAAGCACGACAAGCACCAACATGAGGATGTGCATGTTTACGGTGATGGTCAAGGTAGATCCGTTTGCCTGGTGTATGCCATTTCGGACCGACACATTGAACGTCACTCCTGCAGACCATCTCACCATCATGAAGCCGACCGATGGTGAACCTGTACTGGGATTGAACGAACGGGATTTCAAAGCTCATCTCGCTGACCTCGAAGTTAGCCCTCATCCCAGCTATCGTATCCCTTCGGTTTCTGCGAAACAACTGGCGGCAAGCCCTCCTCAGTTCATACGTTAACTCATCTGATCATTTCGAACGTAGCCTAAGACAGAGATCGACACCGGAGGCAGTGAAGAGGAACCGATGGGAACTCGTTCTGCAACCACCATGCTGCCGACCGATGATGAAGTTGTACTGGGATTGAACGAACCGGATTTCAAAGCTCATCTAGCTAACCTCAAAGTTAGTCCTCATCTCACCCATCGAAACCCCAACTGACCAATTTTCAACGAAGCCCAAGGCGTCATTCGAGAGGGTTCGACCAGAGGTTCTCCCTTCGGGTCGTTCAGAACAACTCGCGGCAAGCCCTTCATTCATACGTTGATTCGCATCTGATCATCTCAAAGATGGAGGTCGACGACACTGGAGGCAGTAAAACTCCCCTTCCAGACCACACGAATCGGGAGAATGCCAAACCTTTCGGAGACAAGACCGCGTTGGCCACGTCCTTTAACTTTGCCTTCGTATGTCTTCCCTCCACGATAGCAGCATAATACCTAATGTGTCTCATGTAGAATCCATCTTCCGCCCTTGGGGCCCTGATTCCATCTGAGCTCACAAACGTCAGATTTGCGCGGCCCCCGGATCGTCTAATTCGCAACCTTCCGACCAAGCCCAAGTCTTGAGTCGCATATAATCTCAGTACAACATGTAACATACAGGAATAAATTTACTGTCGCTTTCAAAACTCGGTCCTATTGGTACATGAAAGAACTCATGGCGGTCGACGTGTTACAGGCCCCATACAGGCGAATGAATGACTTATAGAATGACTGGGTCAAGAGGTGGGCGGACAGAAAGTCCTGCTCAGAAATCCCCTCAATTTCAAATGGGGTCCACGCGAGCGGTGGGTCAGTACGGACCGTTGTCCGCACTCAAAAGAAAGGCAAAGAAATAAAAATTGAAAAGGAGCCGTGACGCGCATGACGCAGTTGGTGTGTACGGACCGAATTCGCCAAAAGTAGTGAAGCGATCAATTCAAGCAAAGAAGACTCGGAGGCGAAATTGAAATAAATTTGAAGCTGCAATCAGAATTGGCTGAAACACGGTTCAGAAACCCAAATGAGGTCGGACCGGCTTCCTGTGGCACTGCAAAGCTATGCATGATATCTCGGCTCTTTCGGCCGCCCACCTTTTGGGGTCTCATGGAGATTCAGACTCAGAGCGCGTTCGTCATCGGCTATTCAAGGCCAAAGAGGGCTGGATGATCCCGTTTCACTGCGAGTCTTGCGGCGTCTGCCACAGGGAAAAATTTTGGGTCGAACGGCTTGGGGATGGGACGAGGCGAAGAAAGAGGTGGAAAGGATGGCGAAGAAAATGAAGGACCGAGGAGAATAGAATCGCGGAAGCATGCATTTTCTTGGGCGGGTATAAATACGACGGGGCTTCTCGTTCGAACCCTTTCCGTGGGATAAACTTTGGATATTTACATGCAATGAACAGCGGTTCTCGCCGTCCGTCGCCAAAAGCCTAACGTCGTCTAATTTATTCGATGCCTGGGTAGACGGTCTAACCCTAACGCTAGCCTAGGACCGCCAGTCTCGCCCCAAGAATGTATCGTGGAGGCAGGCGGCGAGGAGGACAGCGCAGGTGGCGAAAACGACAGTGGGGATGTCGGAAAGGGGGGATGGAGGGCGCTGGACCGGAAAAAAAAATGAAACGTGCGGGGGAGGGGGGAGGGAGAACCTGAAAATCCAAGCATCAGCCTGGCTTTTCGCGGGCTGAAACTAGCAGCGACTTACCAAAAGCTCCACGTAGATGTTTTACGCTGCCTCCCGGAGCCCAGCGCCGCTGAGATTATAATTGATAGAGCTGGATGGGAAGATGGTCAAAATTTACGGCAAAATCAGGACACAAAAAACGAACCTCAGGCAGTTTGTCGCGAGCCAGAACGGACGTGGGGAGCCCGGTGGTGATTGTCAAGTCTCATCGACGGCCCGGCGCCATGGACTTGAAAATGTCGAAATTATCACAAGGCCGAGAAGCTAAAATCTAAGCATCAACTCGGATTGTAGCGCGTGGGAGCTCACGGCGGCTCACCAAAAGCTTAACATCGACGTCATATACTGCGTTTGCGAGCCTGAGCCGCGGCGACTAGAGTTGATGGAGCTGGATGGGAAGATGGTACCTCAAGCAGCAATCAAGCAGTCTCTCGCGAGTCAGAACGGACGCGAAGAACAACGGTATAGGTTTTGGGGCTCGAGCAGCGATTGAGGCCTGCGCCGAGCGATCTATGCTCCAGGCGGGTCACAGCGAATGACCAAGGGTCACAAGTTTGAGCGGAAGATTGATGGTGCAGCCCAGCGTACGACTAGCCAGAGATTGGGAAGAGAGTAAGAGGAGATATCGCGACCACGAAGCTCGAAGACCATGTGGAGCTGGTAGAGGCGCATGGGGTCCTGGAAAGCTAAGAACTGGATCAGCTCTAATCACCAGACTTGGAAAAACGCTGAACGTACCCAGCGCGTGTCACGACGACATCGTCCGACACACACTCGGTCGCTGCAGGAGACAGGAGCTCGTCAAGAGCATGGCTACTCGCGCATTGGGAGGCGCAGCTGGACCTAGACGAGCTAAGAATTAGATTGGCTGTTGTCCTGGATTTAAAATAAATAAAAACGTACCCAGCGCGTGTTGCAGCAACCTTGAGCGACACTCTGGGTCACCGGTGGGGAAAAGGCCTCGTCAGGAGCACGGTAAGTGGTCCGATTGGGTCGTCTAGACTGGCGAGACAGAACCTCGTCAAGAGCACTGACAGCAATGGTCTGACTTGACTGTCTGCACACGATCCGTTCGTCTGTCTGTGGGATTGTTCAAGCTCAACTCAAGACTCTGATACTCCACGCACCTGGCTAGCAGTGGTCACGATCCAAGAAAACCCGGCGGCAGTGAATTAAGAAATGCCCAGTCCAACCAGCAAGATGTAGGACCAGGCAACGGATATCGGTACCACAAATCTTGGGGAACGACTTCTACGTCGTGTTGGAGAACTACATGTCCTCCCTAGGCAATTAGAGCAGGGACCATAGTGCGAGGTCGAGACGGAAACGCTGTAAGCACTTGATTTCAACACATACAAACATCGGCAACTCACAGGTCGAGACGGAAACGCTGTAAGCACTTGATTTCAACACATACAAACATCGGCAATTCACGGCTCGCTCAATTAAGTCAAGTTCACTTCACACTTCTCCGCTGTCTTGTTCTCCGCAAGTTCTCTGTCGCATCCTTGCTCTGATTCAAGTTACAGGCCCCCGATTTTTGTCCTTGCACTTGCAACGAATCAATGGACGCTCGAATTATATGCTGGCTCTATAGTTTATATCGACTTGAATATCCACCAGTCTCTTCGCCTCTGTGAAATAAATCTGGTTGGTTATTTACGCCCGACTTTTGCCACCAATTTTTCAGTGCGTTTCCTTCGAAGCTGCATGTGTTCGTTGTGTTCCTCTAATTTGCGATCAATTTCCAGTGCGATTCCTCTGAAGTTGCACACGTGGTGTCTTTGCCTTGATCTGGTGCTCTGTTTCCGTTGTCTTGAAGTGGTCCCAACTTCGCCTGTGAGCTCCTTTCATGTCCATGGTACCTCATATAACTGCTTTTTTGCCGTCTTACCGGGTGTCTCGTCCTTGCCCGTTCCGTCTACTTTCTCATCGTCAGTCGCAGCAATATCGAGATATCAAGTGTCTCGGTACAGTTTAATCTCTTCAAAGCTTGGTCCCCTCTTTTTTTTCGAAGCTCAAACCTCGATTGTTCGTGATGGCCATTCACGCCTCCAACTGCTTGTGCTACGCTAATTTCGCCATGCTCACCACAGCCGCCGCTCGCACCGGCGCATTCTCCCAGACGACACGGTTGTAGATCAAACGAATGTATTTTGCGGGTTGGGACGATTTGGGGCCCTCAATACCGAGGAGGTGCGGAATGCGCATCGACAATTTTTGTGAACTCGCAATCCTCGATGAATTCGCACAGGTACGAGAGAGCCTGCTCCTTACACCCGCCGATAAACTTGATCATGTCGAACATAGCCTCGACGACGGCACGCTTGAAGTCGTACCTGCCCTCGTCAAGGAGGACGCCAGAAAGGAACGTACAGAAAGGAACGTAACCATCGCGGCGTGTTTTGCCGGGAACTTGAGGCACAGAGAGCGGATGGCTTCAACGATAATGACCTTGAACTCGTCGCTGATTTCAGACATGAAGCCAGTGATTTGCTTGATCAGCCGATCGACGGCGGCTTCGTTACCGGTCTTCCAGAAAAAAATTAGCACGGAGCAGTACATAAATGCCAGGAATATATACCTTGAGCAAAGTAGTGATGGCATACGTCGCAACACTTCTGTTGGAATCTGTGATAAGATTTTCCAGGTCGACATTGCACGCCGCGACGCTTGCTGGGTGCGAGAGGGCGAGCGAGGGAGCGTCCGGGTAGCAAACTTGAGGACCAGTTTTGCGAGGACAGGAAGAGCTGCATCACTGCTATTCATTTCGTCAGCTGCACCGTCACATTTTTCATTTCGCAAATGACACGGGCAGCCTCGAAGTTGACCATATCGCTCTTGTTTCGCAGCCAGCCCTCGAGCAACTCGATCATCTGCCTTTTCACACAGCGCGGAGTCAGTACCGCGCAACAATTGTTTCTTTATATTAAAAAACGCACTTGGGATCCTCCTCCATGACCTTTGCGGCATAGCAAATCAACATGCACAGCGCCATCGCATTCTTAAGCGTCGTGTCCGCACCAGACTTACCCCCACCCAGCTGCTGGATCATCTTCGTCACCGCCATGCGGTCTTGCTGCTGTATGAGGTATAACAGCCCCAACGCATGATACTGCGTGATGTTGCTCGACGACGGCATGGTCTGCGCCGCGCTCTGGCTTGACCCGCCGCTGCCGCCGGTCGAGACAGTGCCAGAGTACCCTGCAGCCTTGGCATTGACGGCCTCCTGCGTCTCGTTCACCCAGCGCTTGACGACGTCCTTGGCATGCAGGAAGAGGTGGTACGCGGACACCAAGGCGGCGGACGCAATGGACGGGTTGCGGCCCACGATCGCCGCCTTGAAGAAGCGCTCGACGCCCTGCGCCATCGAGGGCTGCCGCAGGCATTAGAAACAGCACAGAGCGCATACGAGGACGCACGTCGATAATACGGCACAGCGCACGGATGGCGTTGGGCCGGTATATGACCTCTGAGTTGGCTACATGTCCTTCATAATGCTGCTTGTCACCATAATTACATCCTCCGCCGTCGTTGCGAGCTCCTTGATAGCCAGGTACACCGCTTGCCGCAGCGCGCTCTGAAGACGTAAACAAAATGCATAAGAAATGCATTCCAATTAACACGCCAGCAAAAACATTTAGGCAACCAAAGCATACGCACATCCTTATGCTGGAACAGTTTCGTCGTGCCCAAAACAACGTCGTCGACTCCTGCGTGGAGAAGGTCTCGCCGATATAGAGGAGGTACACAATGCAATAGAGGAGGTACACAATGCGCGTAAGCAGCGCCGGGCACTTGTGCAGGCTAATGGGCGACTCGTTGAATCGCAATTCATTATTGTTGGAAACTGAAGTTCTGTAGCTTTAGTAAATCACCTTCAATAAATACGGTAGGTCCATACCAGTTTCATCTTCCTTCGGAGTGTATCTCGTCGTCATCTTGTGTGTTTTGCCTTTATTAATTCGCACTTTCTCATACTGCACAAATTGATCCCACATCGGAACGTCCTCCAATTCAACAGGTCTGAAAAGGATATCATAGACAAGGGAATTGAGAGAAGGGATGGTGTGTTCATTGAGGATTTGTTCATTGAGGAGTACCATAGGACAATGCGGGGTCGGTGTGGATATAATATTAAAAGACGGTGATTTCGAGGCTGGGGCCGGAGTCACGGTCACGTGATCGTGACAGATTCAGCAAGATTCTGGCAGTTGAAAAAAGCTGAGGTTCGAGTTAGTGTTGGTGGGAGTGGGGCAGACTCTTTGGGCCTCCCAAAGCACTTGGACTTACAAGGACTCCAGTGAAGAGAATTTTACCAAAAACTTGTTTCTACGGCGAGGCTGCCATTGTGTCTGTACACCACCAGAAACACTGAGCATTTCCGCTTACTAACTGTGATTGACCAATGTCCAGGCGCCGTCACGCTCTCGAAAAGGCAACTGGCGCGGCGGTTGCCGCACTACTTCAAGTCAGGTTCACCGACGCCGCTGTGAGTGTAAAAAGATTGTCAAGACCAAATTGGTGTATCTACTGCATACATGAAACTACGCGCTGTTTCAAACTAGTCTCATCTCATCTCATTCCGATCTGTGTGAATTCCGGCGAGTTCGATTTGTTGAACAACCCTGTGAACGATTCAGGCACCTTCCAGCAACGTTCATCGATGCGTACCTTCCAAGTACCCGCGTGCACACCAAAATATGACACATACGACGACGAAGACACTTATTGCTATCTCGCCTTCGTTGAACTTTATGTGGCGAGTCAGTTCGGCGACTTCGGCCTCCCGGGTGGCCTTGGCCTCTTGAGCGGCCTTGGCATCTCTGGCGGCCTGGGCTTTGTTTTTGAAATCCTGCAAGAGTCGGGCTGCAGTCGCCTCACGCTCCAGAGCGTCGCTTCGGTCGATGGCTTCCTTGTACTCAGTCTAAACAGGATAATCAGTCAAGTACGAGGTGTATCCGTAAAACGCACAGGCTTCCTCCATATGTATATCGCCGCCGGCGACCCACTCCCACCGCCAGCTATTAGATGATATTTCTGAGTTGAGCATGTCTAGGGAAGATATCAAAAACATAGAGTACAAGACTGAAACCACATACCGTCAATGCGTACACAGTGCTGCAGTCCGACGAAAGGGTCATGGTCTGCAGCTCAACTCCTCCTCCATCGAAAATGTGAATGAACCCGTCGTCACCCCCACATACCAGCACCTGGCCCCCTTCGCCAAAGGCAGACCCCTTGATTTTTCCTGAGCTGGAAGACACCCTCAAGCTCATTGGATTCGGGGAGCCAAGGACATATAGGTCAAATTTATCAGATGTTAAGTTATGAACGGCCTTCATGCGGCGGTCGGGGGAAAGGGCAACAGAACCTCTGTGGCGTTTCAGTTGATGGTGGTAGACTTGGGACTACAGTGGACTTACACCCCGCCCCGAAGCTCGCGACCCGATGGTACGGGTATACCAGTGATTGTATCGAGGTGCAAGCTACCAGCAGCGGGTGAACTGATGAGATAATAGAGCTAATGAAGTACTTACATCGGCCCAGGTTTAAGGTTATGCCCAACCAGTTGTTCGTTGCGGTCGCCGAGGAACAGAAGACTGCGCGGTGGGCTAGAATCCATGACGAAGGTCCAGAGAGGTACGAGAGATGCTGAAGAGACACATGAGAAAAGCGCAAAGGTAAGGGAAGTCACGCACTGTGATCCTCGACCAGATAAAAGTTTATTTGACCCCGAATCGAGGCGACTGCGAACTTGGACCCGATAGGATCAACAGACTGTGCTTCTATGGCTTCATCCAACTGGAAGACGGACGTCAGACGTCCAGCCTGTTTAAGGAATTGCTATGTCGACTCAGTTGGGCAAACTGAATAGTGGGAAGGACTCATGCCTGGCTCCGCGGATTCCAGGGATAAACGGAGACGACTCCTCTCCCCGTTCCTATGAAAAGGTCTATAGCTTCACCAGAAGGATCCCGCATCAAGTTAAGGCACGTAATCTGACCCCAGTGAGGGTCTCGGAGCTCTTGTTGGCAGTCGCCAGATCGGACGTCCCATATACGCAGAATTTGATCATCTCCTAGTAGAACTTGAGAAGATATGCAGGACCAAGCAGCAAAGATCCACGTACCTCCAGTCGCCAACCGGGTCCCATCATCGAAAAACAAAACAGCGTTGATGGGACCAGCTTTGCTGGGTTGCACCGGGGCCAGTATTTTGTGCAAGGAGTAAGGCATTTCATTATTGGAGGCTGAAGACAGTTTCAGGGAAGTGAACGCGAGAGTGAAAGACAAGGTCTTTGTCCTTTGTGTCTGACGTGACCGTGACTTCGGGCCGTCGGGCCGCACAAACGCGTACAAAACAGCAAAGAGGGCATTGAATCTGCATTCAGTCGAGATAAAGTGGCCACCGGGTATATATTCGCGAGAGGTGTGCGCTGGATGAGCCACACAGACAACCTCCATGGAAAAAATTCCATATATCGACCGCCCCCTCCCTGCGATAACCACGCGCCAGGAATGGCACCTTTTCTCGTGGCGTACTTTGCCCGTCACTTGCGCACGAATGAGCCAGGAGGAGCTCTTGCAACTTATCGATGGAGCCCCGCAACCTGGAAACGATGCCAACAGCTCGTCCCCCACGACGAAACCGAACGAACCTGCTCAGGGCGACCCAAGTCCCGGCAATGGCCAGCCTGCCGCACCTAATCCCAGGCAGCCTGCCTCTGAGGGATCTTCGGAGGAGCCGGGGGGTTCTAACAGGCCGTCGTCGTTTCGAGTGAAGCCGCCTGGGCAACCAAACAGACCGGGCTCGGGCGGTTACAACCTGGAAAAGCACCTTGTGCAGAAGTCTGGCTGGACACAGGAACAATTTCTGGAAGTTCAGGTATATATCCCGACTGTGAATGCTTTTTGAGATCGCTGAAGCTACCTGTGACCACAGAACAAAGTCCACACTCTGGCTGGAGAGAAACTGGATGTCAGTAACTCTTACCAAAAACAACGAAAGGCCACCATAAATTCGATTTGCGAGGCGGTGAGAAGGACGATGTCGTTTAACTGCTTCAATTCTCATCACTCTTCCAGGTGAAAAAAGAGCACTCTATTGCACGAGGATTCGAGCACTCTTGGGTGATTACGGATATGCTGAAAGTTTACCTCAAAAAAACGTCCGAGGCCTCTCGCAAGCGCAAATTGAGGAACACGGTAAGCACGATGTTTTGATTTCCTTCCAGTGAAGCATTGCTCTAACGACGAGTGTTAAGCAGCGAGAATCCAGCATTGACGTGTGACCAACTGGCAGATTTATTTCATAGAGAGAGAAACCATCGAGGAGGCTGTTGGATAATCGAGTCGATATAAAATATAGAGCCGGCATATAATTCGAGCGTCGATTGATTCGTTGCAAGTGCGAGGAGAGAAATCGGGGGCCTGTACGGAGAACAAGACAGCGGAGAAGTACTTGGCTTAATTGAGCGAGCCGTGAATTGCCGATATTTGTATGTGTTGAAATCGAGTGCCAAAAGCGTTTCCGTCTTGACGTCCACACGCTCATCGCCCAGGGAGGACATGTAGTCCTCCAACACGACGTTGAAGTCGTTCTCCAAGATTTGTGGTCCCGATGTCCCTCGCTTGCATCCCCCTGGTCGGACATACACTGGCGCCGGATTTTCTTGGTGTGAACACTGCTAGCCCGGCGGGGTGCGTGGAGTGTCAGAGTGTTGAATTGAACCTCAGACCACTGCTGTCAGTGCTCTTGACGAGGTTCTGTCTGCTGCAGTGCCGAAGTCGAGATGACGATGTCGTGATGTATCGCCAGCCAGAAGCGCAATTCGTCGAGATAGATATCAGGATCTTTTTGATAGATTTCATAACAAGCTGTGAGGACAGCGCGAGTGATGATACGAGGGCGGCCGACAAGCGGTGACGGCGGGCGGACGGTACTTCCGAGCTCTTCGAAGAGCGCCTTCCAACGATAGAGACTTGCGCGAGAAACAACAAGACCCTGCATAATATCCGCCTCCTCCCAACCAAGATCCCACAGTCTAAGCGCAGCGTCCTTCAAATCCCGGCTTATTTTGCGGTATACCATGCTGTGCGTACAATGAGGAAGAGAGAGGCAGACGACGCCGGAAGTGAAGCAAGAAAGGCGCGTTGTTTGGCGCCCAAACAGCCAAATTTGGCCAAATCCATTTTTGGACACCGATCAAAAAAATGACGTTTGTCTCAAAGTTTTCTGGAACAGCTGTAATGCCGCGGGGGTTTCGAAGGATTGCTCTTAGTCGGAATGATCCGGTGCTCGGCGATTCGGCGGATGTGTGCTGGTACCAACAGTCTCTCAATTAAAAAATTGGCCTTCGTACAAACATGTTTAATTTTATAAAGAGAGTGATTTGTCTTTTCCGTGGTCATGTGTTACAGCTAATTGCAGTACCGAAGGCGCGAATGAAAATTTTCCTGTTTGGGATGTTTTTCACAGAATTCCCCAGATCTCGGTCAGTTCTTTATGGATTTGGATGAAACTATGCTAGATAATTCGGGCTAATTCATTCGCAATTAGTGATAGAAAGAAACCTGCAAAATATACTTCATATTGATTGACCTGTGATCTCGGACTGTTTCTGTGATAAACGATGTCTAGCATAGTCCAAACATGTTAAAATGAGCTGATTTTTTGCAACAACAAACTAAAATACATTTAGAAAGATGTGATAGAGCCAGAATCCAAGATAATCCACTCTATGATGCCTGTAATCACTTCTGGACGAGGGGCAATCTGCTCTGATCTGGAAATCTTGTGAGAATTGAATGCAACCATGACCTTTATAAAATTTTGGCTCTAAAATGTCATTTATAATCCATGCAAGTCTTCTGTCACACAAAACCAGGCCATTTGAACAAGTACTGGGCTTGCTAGAAGGCATCCAACCCCCAAATAGCCTGAAATCCAAGATCAGCCACTATAAATTATTTTGACAGGTTTCCCTCTATCACTAATTGCGAATGAATTAGCCCAAATTATCTAGCATAGTTTCATCCAAATCCATAAAGAACTGACCGAGATCTGGGGAATTCTTTGAAAAACATCCCAAACAGGAAATTTTTCATTCGCGCCTTCGGTACTGCAATTAGTTGTAATACTGCTTATCGGTCCGATCCAACTAACAACATTCATGCTTCAGACGACCCCGAATTACGCACGAAAGTCGCTGGCTTTTCCAAATTGAACACTCCGGGCTCTGTGCTTCCATTCAAATGTCAACATGATCGTTTTTCGAGATTCGTCAGTATCCAATATAATTACAACTTGGCGAGAACATAGCGCGGAGCGGATAGAAGAGAGGTTGACCCATTGAGTGCAAGAAATGGCGTAGAAGCACCAAATATTAAAGCAGTCAGAAACGTTGGTTGTGCAGGGAGATTGATACACACATGTAGGTACTGGAAGTCGTCCCAGTATCCTGATAAACTAGAGTCTCAAATATCCTGCAGCTGAGGCCGCGATACACAACACACCTAGGAAGATATCTCGCGTACTCTGAGCCTGCGATGCGTAGCCATAGTGAACTTCTTTAGACTTGGATTGATTCTGACTTTGCACCGAAACGAAGTCCGACTCGCGCGTCCGGCAGCCAATAGCCAAAAATCATCTTTCTTTTGCTCAGAATGACGTTATCTAACCATAAAGCCAAATGGGCGCGTTGCATACGCAGAGATGGTTGTGGTTCGGAGTAAGGAGCTTCGTGTGGCTGTGAGATGCCGAACTTCGGATCTTGCCGAATGCGTCTTCCTTCCTTCCTTCACGTCGTTTTCTTTTCAAAGCCTTTCCCCGACAAGCATCCGCTGGATTTCCTGACTCCTCTCGTTTCATAACTTACATTCAATGAGCTCAGGGTTTTGTCAACGTCTCGTCCCGTCTCTTCTCGCGTTATCTTCGACTGCGCCTCGCTCAATCTTTGCTCCCATTCGCTCGTGGGATGGTGTACAGATGCTGCCAGACGAAGGTCGGAGTACAATGTTTGCTAGGGTTCTGGGAGCTGACATCCGCCAAAAGCGGTGACACCTGCGAATCACCGGCCAGCGGATGCCCGACGCTCGAGCAAGACCTTTCTCGATGTCTTTCATCCGACGTCGATTTTGAGCATCGTTCAGTGGAGTTCGACTTGGATCCCTTCGATTTTGATGAATTAGCACTAGGGTATCCCGATGATGCAAAGGTACGATTTTGTCTCAAATCGATAGGGTGGTTCTTTTCTCTGTGAGAGCATTCATGCTCTAGTTTTTCTCGGCTCTGTTTGAGATCTCGTATTGTATTCTGCACCGTCACTTCAGAATTTCCGTCCTCTGATACCATTCCCATTCCTAGGTCGGCGATAGTCACTCTGAAATGACTGACCGACAACTTACCACTAGCAGTGCAAATCTCTCGAGTCACTCCGCGGTGTGTCTCCCAGCCAGAGCCTTGTCCGCTGCTCTGATCGCCTGTTCCATGGCTACCGCCTTAGGACCCTACGCAAGTGTTCGACAATGGCAACGCTTTGATTGATGCGTTGTACACGCGATTCCGAGTATTCACCTCCAAACCTCCCACTGATATGCAGCCGGAAGCACTCGTCGATTTCCGCGGCTCGTGCATACCCGTTTGCCTGCCACTAATGTTCGGGGTCTCCCGCAAAAGACCAAGGCGGCCATAGCCGCGTGCTGTGCCTGTTGTTCCGCGCTGCCCTGCCGCCAGCCCCAATCACTGGTGGAGTCTTTGTACGTTCCCTGTGCAAACTTCGGGCGGCACCAGACTCCTCGGACGGAAACCCCAAGTCCTTGCGCGGAATTCTGGATGTTTCAGTGATCGAGTCAGATGCGCCAGGGAAATACGTGACCACGGTGCAGTTTCGAGTTGTAGGGTGATCCATGCTGATAGTTGTATTGTGAGTAATGTTGTTGTTGCTTGCTCATTCGAATGTAATGGAATAACCCGCAGTTCTAGGGTTTTTTGACAATTCAGCATATCTGCAACACGATGTCACATTACCCTCTGGTTTCGCTCGTAATTCCGGCTCACTTCGGATTGACTAGACGCATCATGTCTTATCCTTCGCCAGGCTAAAGTTTTTCGAAGACGTGGAGGAAAATATTGATGGCAAACTCAATGTATCACTGCGTTCCGGCCCCCAATAGACAGAGGGTCTGGCTACTGTGGTAGACAGAGGACTAGACAAGCCAATCTGGCTACGTATGTCTACACCTCGTAGACCTACTATGTCTATGTTTGTCCTGTCTGTCTACCTGAGTCCACCGACGTAGACAGATGGTAGACTAAGGTAGCCAGAGGTAGACCGAGGCAGACTCACGTAGACTAACTGCTTTTCTGTTAATTCACAATGGTGCTTCTCTGCGGATTAGCATGATCAGGATGTGTCTATGGGCGTAGACGGACGTAGACAGACGTAGACGTAGGTAGCCGGACCGTGTCCACGTCACGTAGCCGCAGGTAGCCCAGCGACGACAGATCTGTGTCTACCTTTGCTGTCTACCCACCATCGACGGATGTAGCCAGATTTGGACCGACGTAGCCACAGGTAGCCGAACGACGACAGGGGTCTGTCTACGGGGGCCCGGAACGCAGTGTATCTGCGACTTGATGAATTTACGGTGTGGAAGAGGGGAATGCCTGAGATGTAGATTCTTGTAAAGGGTCGGTAGTCTGTATAGAGGTCGAGTAAATGTTGGGGATTTAATTCGGTATCCGGTCCCGAGTCGTGGAGTACGAAATGAGCGAAGAAAGAGAGTAAAAAGGTCCAAAATTGGCACGTTAAGAAAATGTGATCGTAAGGAGGTATTTCGAGGTGTTGGTGGCTAAGGAGCCCACTGGCGGCGTGCCGAGAGAAGGGGTCGAGGCCCTCCGATGGTACCTCTGGGCGCTTGCCCTGCACTGGCTGCGGTTGTCGTGGTACGAGCGTAAAATTGCGTGATGTGGCACTGTTTACGATACAAATAGATGATGTAATGTAAATAGGAGCGAATGTAAAGTGAAAGTAAATACAAAATAAAAGGGGATTTCCGCATGGCGGCCCTCCGACCCTACCACAACGGAGTGAGTAAGGAAGGTGGAAGCCTCAATTGCATAGCTGCCGCATTCAGGTTGAATCGACAACGGAAGCTCTCATACAGTCCGGCTTCGACATCTTGGATTATTGCCGTATTTGATCAACCGATCTGTACGTTCCAAAGATGATATTCTATTTTTTTCCAATAAGCATGGATATAAGGCTAACTTATTTTGACGCTAAGGAAATTGAGTAGATGCCCTGCTGGCAGTGCAATCCTTGTGATAGGTAGAACAGTTTTATACTTCAACACTCATGCCCCTCTCACCGCCACCGCCAGAACAGGCACATTGGACGCGTTTACGTTGCTCAAAGAACACAGAGATTCTGCCCGATTTGAATGGCGCAGCTCGAATCCAAGAACGGGTTCCAGGCGAAAATATTAGCCAGTGTGATGCCGAACTTTGATTCGATGAGGCCACACCAAGGGGGAATCGGGATTCGAATTTCCGACAGGGGGTAGGGGGGAGGGGGAGTCCCGGGAGAGCCGAAAAAAACTTCTACCTATATATTAGCAGGGAGGGAAAAGAGCCTCTGAAACACATCTATGAGCCTTTACGGGCCCAATTTCACCATTGGAGCTCAAACAGAGGGTTGTGGTAAGCTGAGGAGTGTTCAGTTCAGTTTTGTAGACCAAAAGTGGGCCATATGGCAGCGAAAATAAGTCAAATTTAATGCATTAGTACTCACAGAATAGTTGGACAGGACTGGAACAATGCCCTCAATGATGTGGAAACACATTGTGAATTTTGTTGGAATTTTGTGGCCGAATTGGTGGTGGCGGTGAGGACGCACATGGCCGGAAAGAACGGACCGCCGCTAGGGGTGGGAAACTCTTTCCCTTTATGGAAGGAGGGAGGGGGGAGGGGGGGTCCAAGGAAGGTCGAAAAAAACTTTTCGACCCTATATCCTTTTTTCGAATCCCGATTCCCCCTTGGGCCACACGAATCGCCTGATACCACCTGCGAAAAAAAAAATAGTAATAGTATGAGCCACAAGGCGACGCGGGAAACAAGTCTACTCATTTTACTGCACGCCGCTCCGCCGCCCGCAACACAGTACGCTTCGTCCAAGCCAATGGTTGTACAAGCCGAGGTCAGCGCTTTGTTCCAGCGCAGTAGGCCGGCCAGGGCAATGCCGAGCTTCTCATCAACGGCAGTGCTACTGTCGCCGCTAGGAATCTTGCATACCATCTGTGTCTGAAGACAGAGACCCAAGGATTTTTGGGAGATAGCCCGGCGTGTTCAACTTCCGAGGTAGGTCCACAACCTAGCATTGAGCGCGTTCAACTTCCGAAGAAGGTCCACTTTTATTGTCAAATAACATGTGCGCCACTCGCCACGTCGGTTTCGTATGTTCCCAGATCACATTAAGAATATTGTACTAGTAGTTCCATCCATTACGCCGGTTTCGTACGTTCCAGGATCACATTGAGATAGTAGTTCCATCCATTATTCAAGTCCAACGGCGACTCGGTTCCGAGTAGCTCCCCGGCTTGCCGTACTCCTCACGAGAATTTCTTACATCCCTGCGTGCTGGCCCATTCTGGCTTTGGTTGCTGGTGCGAGGTTCGTTGCCGGATGCGGACACCATTTCGAAGATCTTGACTTTTGCATAGCCCGTAACCGCCTGTGTTCCCCACGCATCGATGAGTGACTGAGAGACAGCTGCGGATGCCAGTGTTACGCGTGTTGGATTTCCAGACGGACGATCCAAATAAGCAGGGAACCCGTGGCAAACACGCGGGGAATTCATTGAAGATATACACGAATATATACTAAAAAGAGGCTATGTAAAACTGTAATAAAAGTCATAAGTACTTGAAGCTGTAAAGAGCGCTGTGCGACAGGACTCATAAAAAGGGCAGTGCGTGCACAGCAGTTGTCATTTCGACAACGCGCAGATGGCCGGAGTATACGTTGAATTTGGTACGGAGCAGCCAGGATGAAGGATGGGATGGCAGTTCACAAATGAAGTTCGAAGTGCTTCACGGGCAGTTCTGCTGAGTCGCTCACAGGCCCGAACGAGATGAATGCTCGGGGTGGCTCATTTCTGGGGCATTTAGTGTTCAGGTGCCCGGCAAGGGAGCGAGAGCAAGAGCGCGTACACGGAACGAAGCCTTTTGAGGCGGCCCGAGGCGCAGGAGAGTGCGATCCATGCGACCCTTTTTGTCGCCCCCTGATCCGAAATCGACCCATCAACGCCAATATACGCGATTTTCGCAGTATCCGTTAACGAGGCCGTACATGGGCTCATTATGCACTTCAGATGCATCCACAATGTCCTCATTACATGATGAACCATTCTTTTTCTCATCGGTGGTCCTTTTTCGGCCCCGCACGGCGTGATTTGACCCTCACCTGGGACACCGGCGGGCGGGTGACAAAAAGGGTCCATGCTGGGGATCATGTTGTGGATTATCTTTCTGATACCTTTCCATCATCTTTCCAGTGCACCCCAGGATATCTTTACGCGGTCTCGGGGCCCCAATCCCCCCGGAATTGCCAGGAGCGGGTACATTGTGAGCTTGAGCACTGCTCCCCAAAACTGCCCCCATTCTGACCCATTCAGCCTGCTGTCCATTATTTGCTTTGTCTTCCTCGTTTACACCACACCCCTCGGTTCACTTCGATGCCAGTTGACACGCACGCCTTTCATGCTGGTTTCTCTCCCAAATATACTCATAAAAAGACCCTCCCAGGTTCCGGCGCGTGCTCAACAAAAACCGTCGGCTCAGAATTCTGCTCGTGCTGGTCCTGAGCAAGGTCCTCTGCCCTCGGATAAACCCTCGGGCGGCGGTGAGCTGTTTTCTTTGACCCAATTGTCTCTCAATTCATTAATGGCCTGTGAGTGACTCTGGGCAAGATATTCCTGCTCTGATTTCTTCGGACATTGAAAGGTAGGTAGGTAGGTATCATTACACGGCATGGTCCGAATAACGAACGCCAGTTCCAGGAATTTTCCCGGTGTACGAAAATTCTACGTGACCATCTGGCCGGCCCGTTCGCTAACGAAGACCTTGCTTCTAGTGATCCGGGGTATTCCTCGTAGGTCAAATAGTCCAGCGCCTAATTTACCCCGCAAAAACTCCACTTCATGCACGTGAACTGGGCCGTGGAACTCTCTGTATGATCTGTACGTTGGGCATATCGTATGGACTTCAATCTGTAGTCATGTGCCTACGCTCTCTTGCAGCTGAACGACTGGGAACAACTCGGGTGGTCATATTGCGCTTCACCCTCTCCGGTATTTGTCCCTGAATCTTCCCGGCATCCCTATGTTGACTGTTTCGGACCTAGATACTGCTTCCTTCGACTTTGGATCGCGGTGAGTTGCCACTTGATAGTGGTGTCAGTTTACCTATCTATATTATCTAGCACCATGAACTCGCCACGCACCTTATGCTCGACTTTTACGCCGTGCTAGTACTCACAGGTGGCTACAATTGTGTTTTCCTCGCTATCTTCGCTCAAAATGACTCCGTTCGAACGCAATGATTTTACGGCCTACACCGAGGTTTACAGGCAGACTTCATGAATTCATTTGTCATTTCAAAACGCCCCTCGCTCTTTTCGCCATGGAGATGGATTAGAGAGGCTACTTGCAAGTGAGCTGTAATATTTTTTTCTCCGTTCGGGTTCAGACTGACGCCATTTCTTTCACGCACCAATCCAAGTTCAATCAAGCTGGCGTCGCATCGCGACTTCATATTCTCATATTTTCCGGACCAAATATTGATCTGCCGCTGCAGTGAGTTGTCGACTTGCTGGCGGTCTCGTTGACTTGATTCTTATATCACTGAACATATTTTGGGAACCGCGTGGACTCTGGCAACTTGCGATGGGCGATGCGGTGGACTTCTGGTAGCCGCGTGACTCATGTACTATATAGTATTACTAATAAATTGATTTCCAACTATCGACATGACTCAAACCAGCCAATCAGAGCAATCGAGCAGAGGCACCGAACTTGAGTGTAAGATACACTCAGGCTGAGGGTAATTCCTGCCAAAGCTCAATCATCCTGATAGTACTTTGTCAATTGAGTTGATAGGGTCGTTCACTCAGCTTGATGTGATTGGTACAATCATCTCGATTGAATACATCCAATCATACTGATTGTATATCCTCCCCACAGTGTATCCAAATCAATGCAGCTCCACATTGCTCTCCACCGCCTGTCCCCGATAAGCATGCATCCACGCAAACCGCAGTCTCTCTCACATGAATGACCATTGAATCAGAGGATTAACAACTTGAAGGCAATATATCAGGTATACTGTGTGGCACATGGCCGGCTCTCCCACAATATGGGCGGTATAGTGTCTCATAAATACCCTGAAAATACGCGTGGAAAAACACGATTTGGCGAAGGTTCTTACAAAAAAATACAATACAAGCTCAACCGAAAAGAACGCAATGCAGGTGCAAGAGAGAAAAAACGCAATGGACAGGCCAGTATTCAATGACTTAATTTAGTGGGTAAGACATGATCATGTATACCTGCCACCATCCGAGGATCTGTGGCATCTGCTGCTACTGGTATTTCCTTCGTTCACATTGGCTTCTCAGGTTGACTGCCTGCTCAACCAGGGCGGTGGGCTCTCTGAAAATTGTTTCAAAGGTGTCGTTGGAATGGTAAATTCAAATGCCCATTCTTAGGTTTGTCATGCTGCAGGGTTAGATGTGCCGTGGTGGGAATGGACGCGGCGCGACGCGGTCACATGACATTGACGCGCTAGTTTTATCTGCGAAAATGTGTTACCCAAACAGATACATGGATTCTCTTGCGAGACACTCAGATTGACGGAGTGCTCACCAATGTTTGAATTCGTCATGAACCCACGAGTTTTGTGTTATGGTGTTAATAATGGCTTATAAGCACGCAAATTACTTCTTATTTTGGGGAAAGGCGGCCATGCCATTCGACCGCTTGTTCTAGCGAGTGCTAGGAGGAAACAAGTTCAGATTGTGTTCTCTCGGAAAAACTCACCCAATCGCAATATTATGTTTTTTCGACTCGCAAGACTGCCACCTTGTGTTTTTTTTTTCTGGAAACCCAAGGATCAATGGTATGGCACACATATTGTCCAGAAAATAAAATTCAACGTTGCAACGAGTTTTTCCCAGTTACTGCGTCAATGAACCCCGATTTTGGGAGAAAAAGCACAATGCAGGACCCCAAGAGCAAAAAGAACACAATGGAGGTAAATCTTGAGAAAAGGCACTTAGGAAATACGGCGCAAAAACTAACAATGATACAGACCACCGCAGAAAAACGCATTGCGTTATTTTCCAAGTGCAATGTCAATCTTGAGTGGGTGGACCTGGCATCAGTTGGCATGGAGTACAGTCCGACCAGGTATCAATCTAATGGCCGGTGCAAAGCGAACGATGTCGAAGAAAAGGCTTGTCCCGAGGTGGACAAAGAGAGTGTCAAGGTCGTGCCGGTATGGGCGCCGAGTGGTGCACCAAATCCCCGCCTTATGCGATCGAAATAAGAGCTCTAGATAAGATATAGTCAGTGCGACAAGAATATAAAGTACTTAGCTCGTTGCGGAACAGAAACTCAGAGAGGAGCGCAAGGAATTCGAGTAAAGCGTAGATTGAGGTGGTGGTATGAGGGAGAGAAGGGGAATACATAATGGGATGGCTGCCCCCGTGCTTGTGCGACACCAGAGCCCACAAGCGAAATAACGGACGGTGGGAACAACAGGAAACTAGGAAACGTACGTAAATTGGCCATTGTAAATCCTTCAGCACACCACGAACCAGGTATCTGCGCAAAGACTTATAGGCACTGCGTTCTGACCCGTCCTAGACTCAGCTGAGGCTAGGTGCTGTAGGTTGTGCTAGATGGAGTTGGGTCGGTGTAGATCACTACACAGCCCCCCATCTAGGCGACTACACGCAATGTTCGTTTGGCTTCTGGAGTACCCAGTAAGGCCCCTAAACTCAGGTAAGTGTAGATGAGGCTAGCTTGGGGAAGGTGAGGCTAGCTCCCTAAACTCAGCTGCACAGACCTAGACTTCGCTTTTGAATGATTTTTTTTGTCTTCCACATTGCTTGCAGTTCGGAGACCATTAAGCTCAAGTTTCTCTGTACACTGTGATCCTCAAAATTCAGCTGCGCAGGGACTAGTTGTAGTGCGATTTTTGGACAGTTGCACCGGAAGAACTGGCGGAGCAACAGTTCCATTAGCTAATATTTTGAGTATCTGCATGCCTTCCCCCTGTTGCAGGTGGCTACAAGCACCTGTGACGGCCTACACAGACCCTCCCAGACCTAGACCGACCTACACTAACCTAGCCAGAGCTAGGGAGATCTCCACAGACTATGCTGTAAGCACCTAGCCTTAGTCATTGGTGTAGCAACTTCTGGGTCCCTACACTCAGGCTGAGTCTAGAAAGGGTCGGAACGCAGTGAGGGAGACACATGCTGCCCCGCTCAGCACCGAAGGTGGTTGCCCAAGCCACTTCGAACTCGATCCCCAGCGCAGTCCGAGCCCGCGCCGGCATTCAGAATTTTGATAGCCTCGGGTTTGCTACAGAATGGGAAATGCGTGGGAAGTGCGGTGAATAACAACTAAATGGTGTAGGTAATATAGATGGAAACCCGACCGTGTTTCAGCTCCAAAATAACCAGGTGCGCGGCAGTGAATGGCTTGTTAGTGCATCGATGAGAACATTGGTCTTGCAGAGTTGGAACAAATCTGAGGAAATGAGAGGGGATAAAATGTGTTCAGAAAGAAAATAGGGAAGAGGGACGCAATTGAAGAATAAAACAAAAAGTGGACGCGTTATGTTAAAGTATTTGGTTGACACGTGCAATCGGTCCGAAGCCCGAAGTCGACGAGCGGGTCGAGTCGCACTTCCACAACGACTGGTTGGATCAAGTTTGCAGCAAGATGCCCGGACAGCAGCCTCCGGAAACATTGACGTGTATGTATCTCATGGACCTAGTTTGTCAAGGAGTAAATGGCTCCCTTCTAGTACCGAAGCTGACCCAGGGCAGCATCTAATTTAATCGCTTGAAATGAACTACCTAAATATTCAAACACTCAAATTGAAAGGATATAATTCGGGTCCCAGCATATGAAGCAGACACTGTAGGACGACCACCTGAACCCATCCTGGGTTACGGTTGACGCGCGCGAGAGCCCCCAGGGGTTGAAAGCCAGAAATTTATTCGGGGGGCCAATGGACCTGCTTCACCGGACTCAACCGAGTGTCCCTTATCGCGAGCTGTACGAAGACTGAGGGAGAATGTAAGGAGGGTACTTATCGTACCTGCGGCAATAACCGGCCATCAATCAATATGTGATTTCAACACTCGCTTGTGCCGGCTTTCCGAGCCGCGTGCGCCTACTCACCCAAGTGTACATTGTGTCATTCTTGGGTTAATCACACCAAATATTTTCTATAAGTATTGCATCCCACTGCGTTTTTTGGTGGTGCAATTTTCTATTGCCTCTTTTTGCCATTCATCATTCACCAACTGATTTTTTCAGCGGTTTTCAGGTCATTTTCCGGACAGTATACCGCCCATACAATGGCTGCGGAATTTCACAGATCTCAGTTTCGGACACTGTGTGTGCCATACATAAATACCGTCCGAATCGCCGCAAAAACAAATTGTAAATGCTGCCTTGAAAAACGCGATGAGACAGATACCGGGAAAAAAAAAATTGGAACAATGGAACAATGCTCATCATAATGTGAACTTGATGAGAATTCAAGTTTTCCAGTGTATAGGAGCTTTAGAATGCCGGGGAGTATACGCCGGCTCTGTATAAACCGGTATATGCCGGCGTCACTGTTCATTTCATTCTCGGCTTCACGTAGCCGGCTTCACTGATTTTCCCTCTGCTACTATATCTTAGGGTGAGTTCCGAGTGAATTAATTGTGGGTGAACGGTGGTCTCCTGGACCTCTTCTATTGCATGACAGCAAGAACACTTTTTCTGTAATTAATCCAGCAGTGGACGGACCCCTTGAAGCTTGTTGCTTTCCACTGCATGACACATCCACTTTTCGTGAGATCTAAACTGAAATATTCCTCTGATGTGCAGCGCACAGGGTGCTTATTTTTCGCGCCTATCTCGGGTTCTCGGCAGAGGTCTCTCTGCCGATCGGCAACATGAAGGCTCGGCATGATGCGGTTGCTTCGCACAGCATCTCCTCCAGCTTGAATTCAACGAGGAAGTTGAGCATGATGCTGCGACATGGCCAGGCAATTTGACTCAAGTTCACATCGTGATGCTTTTCAGCAAAGTATCACATCGTGTTTTACTCTCTGATGAGTCGTAGCATTGTCATTTTTCTCGTGTGAACCGTCTCATTGTGCATTTTTGGCTCGACCACCTGATACAATGACGTGGAAACTTCATAATTATAAACCAGACACATCGTTGAAATCTATTTTTGAGACAATATGTGTGCCATATTTGTGAGACAGTATACCGCCCATACACATTCGTTAAATAATCCTTCCGCTTTTGTCCCCTGTAGTGGACCCCGTAATCAATTTCCAATGTATCAAACAGTTACTCCAACCCGTCCTCGGAACTCTTCTGTGACAGGGCCTCAGAGAGAATCGCCACCTTCCTGGGTGTCATCGCTATCTTCCTGGGTGTCATCACTACCTTCGCTTTCCCCGGGCAAGTAATCTGGATCCTCGTCAGAGCCGTCGAAAGTGATACTTGTAGACGACTTGGAGACGAGATTAGGCCGGGAGGAAGAATTAATGGACGATATGCTGGCCAGTGAAGACTGTATGGGAGTGGTCCGCAACTTAAACGAGCGTCCCGCGGTGGGTGTGTCGAAAGCGGCTGCGGAAACCACCGCACTGGGAGGCGATGTACGACTCGATGTCCCGGCGAAGTAATCCAAGGCCGACTCACGCTCCGGAGGCGGTAATGAGGATGGCGTTGGGTACGCCTTCGCAGACTCGTACGAGAGTGCAGGTATGGAGGGCCGTCTGGGTGTCGCGCAGATGTGAGAGGATGTGATATCGTCAGAGTCCGATACACCGGTGGGGGGAGTGTCGATTGGGGGGAAATTGCTTGGGCTCAACGTCCAGCATTGCGTACAGTATATGGGAGAATTTCCTTTCATTGGGTGCCGACAAGCTTTGTGGCGTTTAGGCGTGCGAGCCGGTGAGGAAGGTGGTGCGCGCGGCCCATGCAGCTGTTGAAGAATGGATGTATCAGCGCAGATCGGAAAAGAATAGAACAACATACATTTATTCTGCCTCCGTTCCAGCTATGTCCAAGCCCGTCATTCTCATCCCTGATGTTCTGCAATCGCCGGTAGATGTTCATCGCCCGAGCCACTTCCGGGAAAGAATAATCGAACTTGAAACGTCTGACTGCATCAATGAAAACGAAGAGCATGACGTGGCAGGGAACCGGAAGGCGCCAGTAATTATTCACAGGGTTTTTGTCCTTGGGTCCCGCTGGGAACAAGCGAATAGTCCCAGCCTTAAGAGGCGCACCCTTCGACAACTTCCTCCGCTTTAAGGTCTCGTCGAAGTCAAAGATTCGGACGCGAGGACCGTTTCGGCGAGTATGCCGCGGGTTGGATGGTTTAAATGTGATATCTTCATGAGTGCTGTGGATAGGAGGAAGATCACAATAAATATCATACCATTCCACGGCTGGGGCACAGGCCTCGGCTTGAAAGCGCGGAATGAGGGAGTACAGATGGTGAAAGCGATTACAGTCCGGACCATCTTCGTCCTCCAGGGAGCGAAAAATCTGTTCATAGACGCGGGACATGACAACTTGAGCAATAAGGCTGGGGGCGGACGAACCTTCCACACGGAGTCAGCTTTTGGAGATTTTAAACTGTCGAGTTGTTGCATGATCCATTCCAAGACCTGTATCGGCGGCGAAAAGACCAGGAAACCCGGTGTGAAGTAGCCCATGTGGCATGTGGCGCACTCTGTGCATTGTCATATATCACCCGGACTGTATCTTATTGACAGGACTCACGTATTGTCCCATTCTCAAAGCTATCGCGGTTGTAGTTGCTACTTGAATCAAGCATCCCCAAGGACATCGCTTCAGCCACCTATCCCAAAATCAGCAATGACTTACGTAGAAATAGAAGGAGATTACCATGTCCTGGCCATGAGGGGACTTCGGGACTGTGTGCGCGCACTGACTCCCGGTGCTTGTCTGGGGCGTTAAACAAACCGAACATATATAGCCGTATTCCTTGCGCAGGCGAGTTATCGTAGCTGCCGAGAATTTAGCCTCCATGAGCTTCAGACAGGATAAAAGCCAAAAGGGAGAGGGAAATGAGTTTCATAACCGCAAGTTTAGCGCACGGCTCAAATACTTGTGATGTGGCCTGCGAGAAAATCAATTCGCTTGTGAATAGAACGACCATCAGACGACGGTGATCATTCTCCACTACAAGGCGATAGGAAATCGCTGCTGCCACAGGTGAAGAGGGAAATCGTACCTCGGTGTTCTTCTGCCAATGTGCGCGGTGTTGCCACGTTCTGTCAATCTGTATAGAATCCCATCAGAGCCCCTGGGCGGCCGGAATCATTGCTGCCACGTTCTGTCAGTGTGCGTAGAATTCCATCAGAGCACATATACTTGTCAGGCTCGAGGTTATGTCCGGCGCTGATGCAGCGCGTTGCCGAAGAGGCGACGATCGAGCGAAGAGCGGGATAAGCGGCGTCTGCATCCGGAACACCACCTGATCCTACCTGATCGTATGTAGTTCAACCTCTACCTGTCATGTCGTGGACCCACAAACATCACTGATTTACCTACCTCCGCGGACCTAGGTAGGCTCTCGTGCTCACCACCTTACCGATGAAGTTGCTCACCATCATCGTCTATATCGGCAGTCTTTGGGTTTCAACGAGGGAACCATCGGATCTCTTCCAACTGGATGTAAAAAGACGCCGGATTGACCCGCTGGAATCGCGGAATCCAAGTTTTTCATTGATCTAGACCAAGGCGCTGCGCCATCAGCCAATCCGCTTCGCGCAGAGACACGACGCGAAAGGTTAGGTTTAGGGTTAGGGTTATAGGGCTTGGGAAAGAGCTGTGAACACCGATAATGAACAAGCATCCATCCATCGCCATTCCAGTGCGAAGCAATCTCCATACAAGCCCAGGGACGACCTCTGGCATAGAGAGTGATAACACGGATGCGCATCGGTACCAGTAATAGCACCCAGAATAACGACATGCACACACAGCCGTGCCAAACTGCATCCAGTCCACGGGCAGTTGGACGTTCGCGCACACTAAAGAACCCGGTGGAACTACAGTGGGATGCCCCACTCAAGAATACTCCTACAGCGGCCTCTTATATCCGCGAGTTGCAGTCTCCACGCCAAATTTTTTAAAAAAGAAACTCGCGCCAGGCACTGCGGAAGCCGAGGCAGAATCTAAAAAGCAATCGGCGGCACAATTCCCAACTCCCGAGGAATGGGAGAAAAAAGCAAAGGAGTGTATACGAGATGAATTGGACTGGGACTCGTCCAGTCCTATCATCGGTGCTTGAGTCCTACTCAGTCCCAACAAACGATAGGACTCGGGTCATCAAGAATAGGACTCAAGTCACTCGACATCCCAGCAATCAAACACCTAGTGCTGGCCAAGAATATGATACGAAAATTAAGTTTTGAATATATTCAAGTGAATATATACAGATATGATACAGCTCTGGAAGCCCCATCTGAATATGAATATGGATATGATATGAATACAATATAATACCAGCCTGGTGTATTCAAATATATTCGAGTACAGGAAGGTATTGATTTTAGCTGCCGGCTGCCACCGGCTGAGGGTCGGAGCCTGTCGGAGCATCAAAAATCTATCAACCAACATCGGAAACTGACATGGGTCCTGACGGCAACCACTCCACGCACAGAATTTGCTGCTGCCGCAAGCCAGCCGGGGATCTCCGCCTCGCATCAAAATTTGGTGATGTTGATATTGAACTTCTTATCCACAGTATGTTCACTTCCAGGCACATTCAGCTCTGAAATATCCAAATAAAGTCAATATAAGACATGTTGGAATATGTAGAACATGGTTCAGCACAGTCGCCGTAGGCTTCGGGAACCAACACCGAGCATGCGTCTCAGAAAACGGAGTTGTACCCGCTCCAACAGCTTGAGATTCTTGAGGTCAATGTCTAAAAAAACATCGCATCCAGATGTGAGATACGGATCCACTCGAGCCATATATGGAGTTCTGGCATCCCACGCGGGTAAGTGCCCAACGAAGCGGTCCAGTCCCAGGATAACGTTGGCAACTGTGGTTGCCTTTCTAGCTTTAATTTTGTAATGCTCCCTCCATAAGAATTTCGTCCCCGTTTCGAGCCAGATGCCAAGGTAGCAGGCCTTCTGTATTTGCTTGATGACCCTCCCACCCAAATGAAACATTGGGTAGGCTTTCTGCCGCGGTCCAAATATTTGATATAGACATTTGGCAATTGACGTTTCACACCCATTATTGTTTGACCACACTTGAGCTCCATTAAGGTGAGTTTGAAAACCAGACGGTGCCCTGATGCGGTGAGAATGTCGTCTGCATGTTCAACATGACACTGTTGAGCTCGATGTCTTCCGGGTGGTGCGCGAGAATGAAGTCGGACATAAATAAGTTCCAAAGGTGTGGCGAGACGGGATCGCTGGTCAAAATTCCCAGAAGCGACCTGAAGGCAGGCGCAAATTGACCGTTGAGTCGAACTAAGTAGCAGATTCGATTATAAAGAATTTTCAACCATTCAATCATAGGGCCCGAGATGCCCATGTTTGCCAATTTAACCCACAGGGTTGACCTGTCAGTCCCCGGGAACGCGTTCTTGAGGTCGAGGTAGGCAACATATAACGTTTTATTCAGTGATTCTGCTTTGTCAATGAGGCATAGGAGCACGAAGACGTTGTCGTTTGTGCGAAGTCCATCTTGGAATCCATTCTGGGTGGGTGGGATACCCCAATATCTTGGGAGCCTTCGCGAATTCTTCGGTCAATTATCAACGTCAACATTTTGAGCATGCAGCATTCGAGTGCTATTAATCGGTAGCTCGAGAGATCCGTGGCGTCCTTGTCCTTTTTGAGAACGCCAATCAATAGTGACATCAACCAGAAGCGCGGCATGTCCTGATTTTTCAGGCAGTAGAGAAAGAATTCTAGAAGCTTTTCATTGGGCATATCCAAGCAGTCTTGATAAGAGAAGCCATCGACACCCATAGCTGTGTCGAGCCCGTGAGCTTTTATGTGCCTTTTCATGGCTTCAATCTCTTCGATGGTTGGTGATCCGTGCGCGCCGTAGGGTGATGCTGTCTTGCGCAGCTTTTTTTATCTTTCCCTCTTCCGGCGTACGGCACTATGGCTTGGCACTTACTGCACAGATTTAACCGGCATCGATACCACCTACTGTAGATGCATTATCCCTTAAACCATTTTCGGAAGAGATCAGTTCAAGGAGCTCTTGATGCCGCTTCTCGGTGAACTTGTTAAGAGCGCTTGCAGTTCTAGCTTCAGATTCCGTCTTTCGAACCAGGGGTCAGCCTCGGTGTTGTCTGCAACTGAAACCTACAGTGAAACTCTGCAAGGTGGCTTTTAGCTCTGCTTCGCAGCGACCCAACTCGGGTATGATTTCTTTTTGTTTGAAAGGCGCTTGATTTTCCCTGTGCTCGCAAACAAGCAGGAAATTTCTGAAGTGTGCTGGTATAAGTCAGAAAATTAAATTCGATGAGGCACATTTGACTTACAGGGTACACTGTAACCTGGTTGAGCAGCCTCGGAGATCGAATATGATCCGAGTGCATGCAACAGCTCATGGGTGTATAGAGCAACGGGCAAATCTCCTCCATTATCCATGTTGAGACAAGACAGGGATTCGCAAATCGATCTGACCGATTGATACCGGCAGAACGGAAATAACCGTCAAAGACAGCCCAAAGTAACTTGCAGGCAGCAAACTGACTTACGCACCTGGAGTTACAGTAGAACAACGCGAGGTACGAGCTCAAATATTGTTGTAGCCTCTGTTTATAAGAGACTAATCTAGAGCAGGTTGCATAAGTTAGCTAACTGAAGTGTTTCAGCGGCAAAGAGACCTTATCTGTTCACGCAAATTCTTTCATGGGGCATGGTGCTATTCCGGTGTGGATGCTTCCTCCTGGCCTCCACAGATTTCAAACCGGTGTATCTGTGAGATTCATAAGGTTTCAGACAGTGAAACTCAACCGAATGCCACCCTAAGTGCGCAGTGCGACCTACCCTTGTGCTAATACAGTCTGGATTGAAATTCATCCCGTGCCTGGGACCACTGGGAATCTCGTCCGAATTAATACATTCAGTGTAGGACCAATTATGCACGAGCTCAGAGTTCATTCTTGAAGTGAAAATTTCCCTCCCAAAGGAATCGGTCAGCCTTGGGGGCTAAGGCCGTTACAATTCCAGCTCGAACATCATAGTGTTCAGTTGAACAAATGGGCGATTAATCATTTCAGTCTCGGAATGGCTCAGATTTGGATTAGAACAGTACTTAACTCTGTATTTCCTGCTAAGACACGACTTCAGGGCCCTTTCGATGGCCGCCGACATTCGGCGGCAAACTGATTCGTGCACCCAAATTACATGTCGTCGAAATCATCAAATATTAGGGTAAATGTGTACTGATATGAAAGAGACATCTCCTGAGAAATCTTTGGGAAGGGGAGAGATATATGGCCAACAGGTGCAGGAATTTGAATGTGATTCAGGTTTGAGTGTCTTTACAGCCCAGTTCATTGGGTTGAGCATGAGGGAATATGGTCAAGAAAGCCTTAGTGGATGTAATTCACCCCATACACACAAGTTAACAAATAAATGGATACCTTGTCTGTGCGAGGCAAAATACTTGGAAATAATATCATCATAGACAGGTTGCGCACGAGCCACTGGAGCCACTGGTGGCTCTTCTCATTCCCATTTGCCCGACAATTCACGAAAAATACAACGATTTCGTGCGCCTAAATCGTCATTTTCTTACAGTGAATGAAATACTCGTTTGATCATGAGTGCAGTTTACTCACTGAATGAGAAAGCCCGCATGGACTGACAAGAGTCACGATGCCCACCCTGCCTCCAATCGCTCTTTTGGCAATCTATAGAGCAATAATAAACCCCCCGACAGTGAGAGCAGCGTCTGAAATGCGCCCGTTCATTAATTACACCACACCAGCAGAAATATTAGGCTCACGCAATGAAAAATAAGAAGGGATCTGACCTTCATGTTGTCGCATGCTTTGAAGGATACCGTTTCCGAGGCATCCAGCTCTTTCATAAGAGCAATGCGCTCTTGTGCCCGGGCTACAAATGATTGCCAAGCATGGTTACCATGGTATAAGACGAACGTGCCGGAGTTGTATTTCGAGCTCAACGAGGACGGAGTAGTACACTGTGGATGCTGGTAATGCGCCTTGCAAGATCAACCACCAGCCTTCCAAGTCAAGTTCAAAGTTTTCTGAATTGGCAAAGATGGTTCCGTAATGGACAACTGAGCGGACGAGGCCGGCTTCAAGTGCCTCGCGCATAAGATGATGGTGGACTAGCAATTTGTGCAGAATATAGAAGGACTTCAACTGCACTTCGGGCGTAGCTTGGGATTCGCGACTAAAATGCAGTAAAGCGGAGGTCAGGGCTCCTGGTACGCTCACTGAAACGAAGGCAGGAGGGATCGTTCCGCCTTCGAGTGGGAGATCCGACACAAACGAGACGATATCTTGAAAGTGAGCGGAGAACTCCTCTGAGATGAGCGGTAGCTGATTCGGGGTGAAGAGAAGGATAGACCGCATGATGAGCGATCCTATCCCCGTCGGACCACCAGCGCCGTCACATCTGGCACAGAACCAAGTGATAACACGCATCACCGCCAGACGGGGGCCCGACCTGGGAAGCACTCCATCGCCCAAAAAGAAGGGTGACACTGGGGATGACCCCCATCCCGAGTTTGTCCCGCACAACCGCAATGGACGAGAGGAGACCGCGTGTGGCTTGGTGCGTGGCAATTGGGGATGCAGTCCTCGCATTGCAGCTCGTGATCAACGGGGAGTTTCAAGACACGGCAGCGCCGAGGGGGAGTTCTGAGACACACCAAGACGTGGATGGGGTATGCACCCCGCAAACGCGCCAGTGTCGTGTCCCCAAGCACGTGGACACCTAGTGAATACGTGCTGGAGCCTGCCATTGAAACGGTGCACTTGCGTGCAACAGTGAAATCCAATATCAAAAAGAGCAAGACAACGTCTGCTCAAATTAACACCAAATATAACACTGACTACTACTCAATAATGCGCGTGTGTGTGTGTTCGGGGAGGTAGGATTTGAAAACCCTTCAACCTTAAGAACAAGTGGTTGTAATTGACTTTATGGTTGTCAAACCGTTGGAATAACCGTAGTTAATTTAAACAACCCCCAAGTTGTAGTGGCAATGTAATAGAACCCGCAAGACTGATAAGTCTTGCTGAACTAAATAGCTGGTGAGGCTAAAGACTCAAAAAGAGCTTTGTGCCAACAAGGGGGGTGATAATTCACTGTCTATCTAGTACATTTGGAGGAGCTTTATAGTGTTACTGGCTACTGCGGGTTACAAACAATATAATAATTTAGTGGAGAGAGAATGAACATTTGTAAGTGCCCAGATAAATAGAATAGAACATCCCTACTGCCCAGCTTTAGAGAACAGAGCATTCAGCCTGCTCAGATCTTGGGATTGAACCATCTGAGCAGCTTTAAAACACTATTTCTAAGCCAATTCTCCCTACCAAGCCCATTATTAAGTGGCATGTACTCAACAATAGACCAATCAACCTTACAAACCTTCCTACAGACTTTATTGTCATTTTCCTACACGAAGACTAAGTGCGCATCGTGCCATTAGTCCTCTTAATCATCCATTTACAGGTGTGTTGTTCTTTGTTTGTTCCCTCCTCCAAGACGCGCTGGGGCACATGACCACTTCAGGACCGGGCTTTCCAGTTCCAGTGTGCGTAAATAGTTCAACCTTTGGTTCAATAGACTTCAATGGCAGTTTAACTGATTCCTTCAATAACTCCCTTGGTTACCTGGCATCCATATTGACACCAAACTTGCTACACGGGTTCCCTGCAGCTTGTCGGGTGAGTCCTATAGCTAACTGATTAAACTCCAGAATAATACTAGTTACTCTGTTAAGAGTACTGATAGAATCCTTTCATTCAATATTGTTTAGAGCTAGTTTTCAATGCTTCATAGGTTTAATACTCAGTCTCAGGACAAGACTAGTACCCTCTGTGTCTTACTTCAATTAGATTGCTCTAATGTAACTTTGTAAAATCAAAGAATTTAGGCGTGTTCAAAACCACGCCTTATCACCGTAGGCCGCGGAGAAGCGCAGCTCCCTCCCATCCACACTCAGTCCTCGTCTGCATGTCCGAACTGTGCCAAGCTCATTCATTACTCCGAAGCATAGCTGCCGAGCAGGAATACGGGGGTGCGCGCGTGTAGCAGAAGTCAAAGGAGGGGACAGCGCGCAGCTGCGCCTGCGCCTGCGAGAGGTGGAGGGTGGAGAGCCTCGTGAAGCAAGCCGGTGGGTGCGAATGCGGTATAGCTGAGGGTGCTGGGAGTTCAGCGAGTAAGCGGACGAGGTGCATGTCCAGGATAGGAAAGTGCCGATGATATCCAAGGAAAATATACACCGCCACGAGAAATAGACGCCCACGCGAGTCAAATGACGCGGGGAAGGAAACGGGAAAATGCCAAGTCTTATAGTTTGGAATAGTTGTCGGGCTGTCTGAAGATTCCTCTGCACATTCTGCTCCGCAGCACCAATGGAGACATCAATCTCCGCAATGTTGAGTAAAGCATAGGCATGATGATAGGGATCCTGGCCCTTAGAGGCCACTTGGAGAACTCTACTATGGATATTCCGAGCCTCAACATATTCTGACTTCAGCTTGTGTACTTCAGCTTGATCATTCATGAGATTACGGTCCCACTGGCCACCAGATTCACCACAAAGATCAATGAGTTACTTTGCCCTGTTATTGAGAGAGATACTTTGTTGGAGGTCACCCAGCATGTACCACAAGCATGTAGCTTCAACGTGGAGTGCCACTGATTCCCTGTAAAAATTTGCAGAAATCTTGGCCAGCCTTTGGGCCTCGTGTGCGTAAACCCGGGCTGCAGAATAATCACCAAGCAACCAGTTGGGCTTTGCAAGGATGTATGATCCTTGGGAATGCCTCATGGTGTTCCCAGTTGACATTGCCAAAGATACAGCAGTTTGACAAAAATTTATAGCACTGGACAGGTCCTGCTTATGTCCCTGATAATAGTCTGCAACGGCAAAATAGAATCTACCTTGACACATCCATGTGAGCTTGGACAAACTGATATTAATCAGAGAGCCTACATTTGAGATCTGTATCATCAACCTGCTCAAAATGTTTTAAATATTGGGCAACCAGTGTGTGTGCATTGGAAATTGGATAATATCGCTGTGAGTTAAACAACTCAATAATAAAGTAACCCTCCAGATGATGGTCAAGAAGAAGCTGGGGAAGCATGTTATGAACCTGAATCATCAGAGGAATGGGCCCTTGAGCAATACAGTTGCCGAAATTGGTCAAATGGCATATGCAATAGATAGTATCCTTTAAGTGCAGATGGCCCAGTTGGAGCCCATTCTGCAGGACATTGTGGATGTTAGCAAAATTTGATGAGATTCGAGTAACTATGCTAGATGCGGATTGAGTTCCACGGGTGGCTACATAACACTCAAGAAGCTCCTGGAAATGTTTGAGGAGATGCTGAATAAGGTGATCTCCAGGTGGTTGAATCTTTTGCACATATTCCCTGATAGGAGCCAATGCTTTCAGTCGTTTCTGCTCATCAGTATAGGCCAAACTGGTACGAATCAATGCTGCTTTGCAGCCAAGGATATCACCAATTGGGAGGTTGCTCTGCAGTAGCTCTGCATCTGAAAGTCCATCTGGGAGCATTGACAAGAGGCTCAAGAGGTTTCTTGAATCGGGAAGAGATCCAATTCTGGGACTTGAGAGGGAGAGTGAGATAGACAACTCTAGACTGGATCTCTTGTCAAAGCCTTCTGAGATCAGAGATGTTTTCTCCTCCTCCCAGCGGGCTAATACATTGGTGCAGCCCTCTGAGTCAGCCAAATGGGCAATGAGGCTGATTGCAAGAGGCATATTGTCTGTCAAGGAGAGGACTTTGTCAACCTCCTCCACATTGTGCCTATTATCTGTAATATCAATAAATGTGTCACGGGCAGCATCTTGATCTAGGGGTTTCATGGGCTGCAAAAATGGCCGAGTCCAGGCCACTTTCGCTGGTCTTTCAGCCCCTCGCATGGTAATCTGGTATGGTCTGAGATGACAGTACAATGAGAAACCGCTTTACTCACTATTAGCGCCAGATGTTCCACGTCAGTGAGAAGGGACAGGAATTCTTCAATATCACCTCGAGAATCTGCAGGTTCCCACAATGTCTCAAGATTATCCAGAACTATAAGACTAGGTGAACTGCTAGAGAAATTTTGGACCACTGGTCCAGTGAGGTCATTGCCAGGCTTCAGCCCAAGATGAGTTCCAATCAGAGCAGCAAGTTCCACTTTAGTTGCAGCAGAGTCACAAGCAACAAAGAGCCGATGCTGCCCATGTTTTTGGGCAATTTGTGAATGATGTAGAACGGCCGTTGCTAGGCTGGTTTTACCCATCCCACCTGCACCCAAAATTGCAATCCTAGGTGTTCCATGGCTAAAAGATTCAAGAATTTCTGAAAGTCCTGATTCACGGCCATGAAAGATCTTTGGCTCTGATGGGAGCATTGAGAACGAATTGGAGCTGTGAATGAAATGAGATCACACTATCAAGAAACTCTGCCGAAATGATCTACCTGTTGTGGGAGCCAGAATAAATTCTGCTCATCTATGAAAAAGTTATTTCAGTTGCTCAGAAAATGTGGACTCTCCTCACAGATGATGCTCTCTCTGAACTGGTCGTATCAGAGAGCGCTTCAACCAGGTTTAGCACATGTTCATGTCTCCTCCGTGCATTTTCCTGCATGTCTGTAAGATCTGTGACAATGCTGACATTGGGGATCTATACATCCTGGTTCAATGAGTTGTTCCAATGCTAAATACACAGTACACCTGAAAGAAATCCACTGCCTGTTGTAATCCTACATGGCAATCCGTCAACAGCGTGCCTATTTCTCCTTGACGGAAAAAATTCTTGATTTTGCTCCCTTTTTGTTGCGTTTCAACAAAGGTATGTATCTTATGCAGGGTCCTAGCCAGTAGTTAGTACAGTCATAGAGTTTACAAGCCATGTCGAGTACTCAGTGAAACTCCCAATATGCTTCAACACAATTGGTGGCAAATCTGCGCCCGTATCCGACTTGATATACACAATAATAATTGCATTGAGCAAGTTGTGGGTTTTCTCCATCAAGTCGACACATTGATCAGTTCTTGGCTGACGTCCATCTCTTGATTTTCTTCACAAAAATCACAGATGTGATGCTAATCAATACATGCCTGTCCTAGGTAGGTAGATAGGTAGGTAGGTATGATTAGAAAGCAGTGGCGGCCACGTTTCTGAGGACTTGTAATTTCAGGGGATCAAAATTTAAAAATGTGTGGGGCACCCACTGGGCCTACAACCGCTTTGTCTTTTGCATCTCCTTGGCAGCCTGGTATTTTATAATAACAAGCATGCATTCAGAGCCAGTTCAGCATCACCTTCGATCTCTCGTCGATTTCGCGCAAGCCATTACATCTTGATAATCATCGTCTATTTCGGATTAGAAGCCTCGGGAACCAACATACTCAGGTACCCAGGTGCCGTTCTTTGTTTCGACGATGTGGCTGCCTGCCAACTACTGACTTAAATCAAGTCCCCCGAATCACCGATGGCGCAGTACGGGTGAAAATACGGCTGTCGAAAAGCAAAAATAAAAATAAAAGGTTGCAGCACAGATTCTGTTGGCAATTTACTCCCCACGTTGAGGGGATTGAAAGGTCGCGTATGATGATCACCGTAATTGGTCTTCTGAACTGGTGTCCGTCCCAATCTTTTTAAGCTCCGCCCTGTGGACATCTGGACCCCGAACCTTCCAATCCCGCCAAAATCCGCTCAATACTTGATAATGCATGCCCATCGCACTTCGTCGTGGGGTGAGAGAGAGCTCTTGTCCGTTTAAAACCGCATCGGACAACAGAATTCTTGCATCAAATGAGAAGGACAAGGGGTACATCATTTGACAAGAATCCCTGGACACCTGCCATCCAGCCACGCAAAAAGGGACCTAGTAATATGCTAGATACAACATGCCCCCCGTTGTAAATAGGTTCATATCTCAATCAGATGTATCTGAGATATTACTAGAAATATTGCGAGTAATTATGTTTACATAATACTCGTTTTTGACTTTTATGCCGTAACCCCAACAGAAAGCTTTGAGGACCATTAGAACTTTTTGTGCGTGATATTATTGAAAGTGCCTGTACGGGAATTTACGGTAACCTTTGTCGGCCTGGTAGCACAGTGTAGTGTGCCTGCTTCAGTTAAAGCAATAAGCGTCCATGCTATGTATAATGAAGATGTGCGTTGTTTCGAACCCAGCAGCCAACAGATCAATTTCCTTGCATTCTCCTTGGGTTTCTGATTGGGAAAGCAACCAGTTTCGGTAGGGATTGTAACAATAATGTGTTATATTGGTCAATCCAATGGAATCGGGCTGGGTGGAAATGCCGCGCGTGCCGCGCGACTGCCGCGCACTGACGCGGCACTGCGGGGAAATGACGCGGCAGTGGCGCGGCACTGACGAGGCGGTGGCTGTGTTGTTGCCGCGGCAAAGGGGTGGAGTGCCGCGCTGCGTCTAGCTCCTTCCACAGCTTGTTTCTTATCTCGAAAAAGCTTCTCGCGGTGTTGATTAGTGTCCATACATTACATAGACCCGCCAAATCTGTTCCTAACATCAGGCAGGCAAACCTACAGAAGTATCCCAATCTTTGACTAGATTCCGGTTACCCGACCAGTTTCATGCCAGAAATATCTGTAAAATAGTGCAATCTCATTCATTTTATGATCAAGACACAGTCTCACAGCTCAAAATGGAGGAACCGTAGGGATCTGAGTTCAGTCGCGAATTTAGATCTCGGGAAACTCCCCAAAATTCCTCCATGTTGCGAGTTCACAGGTCCAATGCCAGCTTCGTGAACCATCCATTACCATGTCAGTATATTCAGTAGCGGAATTCATTCTCACTTATGGATGAGAGGGCCCGGTGGTATCAAATGCCATAATAATTTACAATAGCCTTGGTGAGTGTGAGGCGTCGCGACACATTTCTGCTATTAAAAGTAGCTCATTGACAAATATACTCCAGCAGCACCAGCATCACTGAGTGAGGCATTGGGTAGGGCAAAAATTAATAGGGAATCCGAACCTACTGAGAGAGTGCAGGTCGTGCCCGAGAAAAAAATAAATGGAAGGCTCGTTTGATTTTGGGGTGATAATCAAGTCCAAGTGTGTCGAAAATAATTCAGACTAGGAATGTAGAGATAATTTGAGTGTCACCCACACAGCGACACAAGGACGGCCGGGACACGCGATGGAATGTCAGTTCTCATGGCCAATATTGTGACCCGACTAATCCTGTAATCACTTGGAGATCATCCTCGTTTGTTCAAAAATGAAGGACTGAATCCAATCACACCTGTGTTCTGCTGCGGCAGGTCGACTTACATCCCGCATAGCACTCTTCACAGGTATATGATGAGCCAAGATTTTGTTCGCGAAAATAGAACCATGTGAAATGTACTACCACCGTGGGTATCGTATATATGTACCACTTGTGTAGAAATTTATGACGGTAGTGCTGCAACATCGTAGACAAATTGCTGTAGCCTATTCCTTGTTTCGATAATTCCCAATCGTCTCACCGTGAAATTATTCGGCTCTTGTGCAAACATCTATCCCAGGGCAGACATTGAATGTATCACCATTAGAGCGATGCAGTTGTATCATTGATAAACCATTAATGGGCTGGAAAGGGTTTCTAATATCTTGTGTTAGACTCATCGTACAACAAGAATTGAACCAAGGAAGAGTCGGCGAAGTCTGATCCAATTTTTTTCCCACCCAACTTGAAGCGGCCTAGCAATTGAGGAATGGAAGTCATACTAATCCCGAGTCTCAGAATGGATGCTGCGTTCCCCAGTCCTGACAGTCCGTCTGGAGCGCAAAAATATTCCCAGGAAGTCAGTAAATACCCGCAATTCACCGTGCTATGGCTTTGTTCACTGGGACAACGGCTTTCAAGGCATTAATCGGTCCGGATTCACGATCGGTCTATCTCAGAGGGGTGGTCCTGCTGTAATCATTATCAAGATGGGCAAGTCTCTTCAGCAAATTTCAAGACCTTTGTCTCCACATGGATCGGCTGGTGCTCCCCTCGCCGTGGACCACACAATATTAAGCACATCATGAGAGGTTCCAGAGATTTCTAGTTGGCCCATGTTTGAACCATGAGAACCCAGATTATTGTTTGACCATGCTCCACAATCTTTTCTCTCTTGCAATCTACATACTAGGGTACTTTCTAACTTAAACCTTGCGTGATCTCAAGTGAAGCCGAGCGCTACTTTGAAAGTCATTTTTTAACTGTAATCTAATTAACGGCTCGCGCATCGTTGGAAAACCGGTATAGAGTGAGTGGTAAGCCTAGTTGTTTTCAACGGGACTTTCTGTCTCGTTGCCAGCCCGGCAACACCAATACTAATAAACCTCTTCTACTGCGTGATCCTTAGGCTCGCATTCCCCTTTCAAACCCCGCGTGAACCCGGTTTCTTTAACACTGATTTAGTAACACTGACCAATATGTATCAGCGGCGAGCGCTTGCTCGGCAAACCCAGTGCCAATATGCGAAGATGGTGGTCCATGTATATGCGAGGATATCTCAGCATCGTTAGGCTGTCCTCATCTGGGTGCTGAGAATACATGCAACCAACCCACAGGTTCGAAAGGATGCCGAGTACCGCAGTTGTACCGTGACCCGCAGATTTGCAGAGGGTGATCCCAATACCTGTCCGAGCATAAATTCTAATCAGAATTAAATCACCATTCCACTGCTCTCAACTTCAATTATTCGGCCCAAACTCTATCAGGACCAGTGAATATTGACAGATAACGTTGGACTAAGTATATCCTACCAGCTGTCAGCCGAGCAATGGGACATGACGGTTGCTGCTAAGATGTCGCGGAATTTCTGTCCTGTTCTGTTCGTATGATTTGACCTTGTCCTGGTCAGGCCATGATCTGCCTTGTCCGGACAGCAAGAGCTTCCGTATTCAACCTGAACAGTCAAACTCGGGGATATTCAATATAATGTACACATGTAGTTTGCAAAATGAAGAACTCAGGCTGTCCCAGCTGGAGTTAAAATGACTCCCATGCACTATTGCAAAATCTCAATTTATTTAATAAAGACCCCCATTGTCAATCCATCTCTAGTCTCTTCGAGGTCTCAGTCCGGCGAATTTATGGGAAGGCCATTTTGAGGAAATCGAGAACCGAGTACGGGAACTTGTTACCCGCCAGTCAATTCAAATTTAAAGTCAAGACCGGCTTGTGACTCACCTTGGACTCGATCTGAGCTGAGGTAATGCTGCCGCGCACTGACGCGACACTGCGGGGCATTGCCGCGGCAGTGCGGGGAACTGACGAGGCATTGCGGGGAACTGCCGGGAACTGACGCGGCAGTGCGGGGATGTTGACGCGGCACTGCGGGGATGTGAGGCGGCGTTGCGGAGATGTGAGGAGACAAGTTTCGTGAACATCGAGGCTCTGACTTGCGGATATAATTCAAGTTGAACATTGTACTTCTAGTATACATGTGGGAACTTGCTTTCTGTAGGAAAGCAATGAACATGGGGCCTTGGTAAACGATGATTCAGGCTCGGAATCGTCACAGTTAAGTCCCACGCCTGCTATATATGTGTTCGCAGTAGTTCTGTTGGTAATAACAACCCGTGGAGGTGGTTGAAATCCTTCAAGCATTTAGTGGTACTTACAGTCACTATTATTTCTGAAGGTTTCTCTGTTCCAAACAATGTATTCAAGGGTAGTAACACTCCCCCCACTTAATTTGAGCTCTCCAGCATGCTGTGGAAGGAAATAAGCAGAGCGCGGCACTTCCCGCCCGACGCGGCAATTGCACAGCCACCGCCGCGTCAATGCCGCGTCAGTTCCCCGCACTGCCGCGGCAGTCGCGGCACTTTCTCGGGGCCCAATGGAATCGACCAAATTGCTTCCGAGGTCCTGGTAACTGCACTCTCGTTGTACGATTACTCTTACCCTCATAGTTGAATTCGATATGTCCAATCTGTATGCACATCTCATTTCCATTCACCTTGTTTGTCTCATGTTCCTTACAAGTTACGGGCTCCACTGGGGCTGATTTGCATGCCATAGCCATAGATACTGAGCAAAAATGTGCATGGGGGCTCGAATGAATGCGTATTTCCCCCGTGCTGGAATCGGAGCGAGAGAGAGAAATTCTGCGCACGTCGCCATGCAAACCCCGCATGAGGCAAGTGGGCGGAATACAAGAGCGACGATTCAGCGCTAACTTCATACGTGGTTGAGTAAGGCAGAAGCGTCAGCAGAGCATTTGAGTGGAAAGTAGATGGCGGACGATTGACAAGGCATCCGGCCTGGAGGGCCTTCTAAACTGACTGATATAAACAACGCTTAACGTGTGTTCTCTGCTTACAGTTTGACTCTCACTCATTGACTCGGCGACCGACGATCACATACGAAGATATTATTGCACAAGAATCATATTAATAAAAACTTAAAACTAACGTACCATAAAGAACGAGGAAGGAGATGAAGGTATATAGACCAGAGCTTGTCAAGATGCACATAATCCGAGTCGCAGAGCGCTCCTGCGTGCAGTCGCAACCAGTATGTGCAGTTGCGAATTTCCAGCGCGCGCAGGGGGAATACTTCATGACGCGGATCTGGGCCTAAACCTCTGGAGTCGAGCTGCGTGCGCGACAGAGCAAGGCCAGCAGAGGCGGTGCGGCTCTAAGGGGCCGCGAAATGGGTTCTGTAATGGGAGTAGGCGCCGGGTTCGAGCAGAGAGGCGGCGGGAGTAAGGATGCCCGCGCTGGCGAACGCAGCACGAGGGACGGCGAATGGCTGCTGGAGGTACCGAGCGCGTTGATGGTACCGTGTGTGGTATTGAGGACGCGAGCGTCGATTGGTGGGAGTAGTATTGTGGCGAGCGCTCCCGAGTGCACGAGGAGGCGACACTGGTGACGGGAACGAGTGCAGCGAGGGGGAAGGTAATGGAGGCAGCGCGCGCGATGGGGAACGGCCACGGGGCGCTGCGTGACGCGGAAGGTGATATGGACCCGGACTGCGGCGGAGCGGCCAGGGGTAATGGCGGCATTCGCACAATCTGCCTGCGATGCGGAGGGGGATGAGAAACAGCCGCAGCAGTCTGCTGGGCACGCTGACGGTGTGCGCTTCGTATTGAGGATACTTATGCCAGCGTGCATCATGCATTGGGCAGATATGGTTTTAGAATGCGGCACATGTGATCACGAATGGCCGCCGGGAGCGCTACGCACGGGATAGTGGTGCGCGCGGGGCTCCCCGTGCATGAGAGGCGTGGGCGTCGAGCCGCTGGCTCGGAAGGCGATGACAAGTATAGTTGGAGAGAGGGCAGGTGATGGGGAGGCGGTTGTCGACAGAACGGCGGTGTCATGCGCTGCACATTGCGGTGGTGCTATGGTACTCGGCCGTATGGGGGCACTCCTGCGTCGATCGTAGCAGGGCAGGAGTTGCCGCATCGGAAAGAAGTCGGTCGGGGCGTCCAGCGAGGCAACGGCAGCGACGCGGGTGATGCGGAACACGCTGGCGAAGGTGGTGGGGATGCGCTTAAGCGCGCACGTCAAGCGGTGACGTGGGAGTGACTGCCAAGGTGTCGCGAGGAGCGGATAAAGGCGGCACCGCCGAGTGCATGCGGATGGCAGTGCTCGTCATGAATTTCGTTGCACAGGGGGCTAGGACGTCGCGCGACTAGTTTGCAGTAGAGACGGTCGCAGGGGGCGGGGAGGCGACGGAGGCCACGTAGGCAACGAAAAATACCATCGTCGTATGCTGCGCAGGGGTGGTGGTGCAGGATAGGAATCAGGTGTGCGTTGGCGTGGTGTCAAGAGTAGGGCGTAGGGGAGGTCAAAGTACATATGGGTAACATCGCGGAGGTGGAGTGCGGTTCGGGCGGCGTGTAGCCGGCTCGACGACGCGGAGAGAGCGGGGAATCAGACGCAAGAGCCGCGTTGCGACAGTGGTACTGTAGGTGAAACTCTAAAACCTAGAGAAAAGCGAGGCCATTAGCGCACGTTTCCTTTGCTAAGGTAATTGACAATAAAATAACGGGATGCAGACCGACCTTGCTGTTACAGAGCGCGGGAATGAGAGCGGCATAAGAGGCCTTGAGAGTCATGTGCATTCTTTAGATGCTTGGGCGATGGACTCGACTGGCCGGCGAACGGACTAGGGTGAGCGGAGGCAGAAATAGTGGAGCAATCCACCGTGACGAAGCGTTACATATGGACTATTCCGAGGCCATTCAAGAGAAGGACATGGAAAGCGGGGCGAGGAAGACCGAACTGAGACGCATACTGGAACAGTCGTAGGATGGTGGATGAGAGAAGAAAGACATAGCGTGGCTGTGTTGATTGCCAGCCGGATCAATTGCCTCTTGCTCTCGACTTCCGCCGTTCTCTCTCCAGTCCTGTGCTTGGAGGCCATGCCCCCCGTCCATCGTTCAGGCTTCTGGTGGTGATCACCCACACGCCGTTTCCCCGATATCTCCCAACTGTACTCTGAGCTCTCGCTGCATCCTAACGCGCTCTGGGAGATTCTCCATCGAAACGGATGCGTAAAAAAACCATCTCAAGCTTCTTTATTCTGAACTGGAACGGCGGACTGCAACTCCTCCTGAATGACTCAGTAGGTTCTGTTGGGCCTGTGGCCCGCTCTCTTCTGTTTTGTGGATACTTCTGGTGTCTCTCTTCGACCTTGAACTGAGTCTTGCGCTGTCCCTTGACCTGATACCCGGCGTTTTCCTGTAAACCTCACACGTTCCATCAATCAAAATGGATTTTGCACGCCACCCCACTGTCGTGGATGTAACCCACGCGGGTTCTCTGTACATCTGCGCGGTTCTGTGGCATTTGTCCGCTTTGCAAATACCCAGGATCTCTCGTGTTTGAGACGCTCTGGGTTCTGAGTGCCCGGTAGGACACTAGATCCTCCCTCGCGTGAAGCCGCCTGTATTCACTCCCGAGAACAGTGCGCATGCTGTCGAATATGACCTCTGGATATGTTTTCTTTGCGGTGCGGTCCTCGTTTATTCTGCAGCTCAACCAGGTGCCCGAGTTCGGGTGCGAGGCGCACGCACAAGATATTCGGCAGATCGTGCTGGATTTGATTCCTCCGCGATTTTCTTTGGTCTGTTCGGTCGCGGGCAACATATCTGCCTGCTATCACTGCAGAACGTCATTTCGAGGTACTAACCGTACCCTGGAAGCGTGGATTGCGCCTCACCTGATGAACCCAAAAAGCAAGCTCCGCCAGGTCCAACTCCTTCGATACCTGTGTCGGATCGCCACCGTCGTTTTCTCCTACGTTCATTATTGGCCGCTTCCAATCTTTGGTTCATCTTTCCGGCAGACTTCTTTTTTGACTGATCTTTCCGCCTTGTTGGCTCAGGCGCCACAGGTCCGGCGATAGCTACTTGGAGGTATATTTCAATTCAACCCGGCCGCGTCGGAAGCGCGGGCGGGAAGGGTGGCGTCGAGAATACTCGTGGAATACCAATCGGAGAAGGGGCATCGAGTTTACGAACGGAAGAGAGTTTACGCCAAGGTTTGCATAAGCACAGCAGACGGGCGGGCAAGCTACGAACTATGTCATTTACATTGAAAACAATAAGAAAGCAAAGAGTTGAAATTTCGTTCGGATCTTCATTCACTGGCCTCCACTGACCGCTTCCAAAAATGAGCTCCGAACAAATGAGACGCAAGTTGGGAACGTACAATGGCTATACTTGACTGTTGTTTATTGAGTTCGCGGGAGATATGCCCGCACCTCGTCCCACGCCGTAGCAAACTCGGAGTCCCTCTCGCTCGAACCGAAATCTGTCCAAATCGTCCAGAGCATTGGAAATATCTGCGCAAGACAACGTGCTACGGTGATTGGGTTGGAAATAGGCGAATACTTGAGCCATATCACTGGTAGTTCGCATTGGCTGAAACCACAAAAAGCGGGGACCCCAAACAAAGGCATTGCGGACGCATCGACGACGATGTCCAGATGCTTGAGTTTGGGACAGAATTTGGCGATGGATGCAAGCGCCGCGAGGGTTGGCCTGACAGTGTGAGTTCGAGTGTTTGACCCGAGGGCTAGAAACGTAAGATGATTCCAGGAGCGGGCTAGCTCGAGAATACCCGCGTCCGAAAGACCTATCCATGCTGGGGTAGTGATGTAAACCGATGTGAGATGGCGAAGTCCACAAAGGGGACGAAAAGCGTTGTCATTAAAGGTGTAGGGGGGATCGTTTGCAATGTCGGCGCCGAGACGACTGACCACCAGGTCCGTGAGGGACCGACGCCAAGATGATAAGACGGCCGAAAATTCCATGAGTTGAGCCTCAGACATGGTCTCGTTGGGCTTGACCCAGACCGCGAGCTTGGTCAATGTACCGGCACATACATGGAGGAACATTAAGATGGCTCTGACATCGGCATGATACAGCTGAAGGGAAACAAGGGCTTCGAACAAACGGGCAGGAAGGGCACCGTGCGCTGAGAGTTCCGAGGGAAGCGACTCTAATTCGAGCGACTTCAGCGTCGGAAGGAGTCCAATATGCTTCACCGCAGCAAGAGTGAGGCTACATCCTCGCATATGCAAAGATTCAAGGTGCATGAACTGTGTGATGCAGGCCGAAATCCGGTCGCTGCCTGCATTACAAGTCGCGGGAAGGTCCAGCACAAGATGTTTCAGGTGTGGACAGAAAGTCGGGAAATGCGAAAGATGAAATGCAGCGACTGTAGCCGGAAATGAAACACGCTCGAGTCGGGGTGAGAGGAAGGAATGAATAAAAGCATCGTCCTCGGAGTAAATATTCCAGTCGAGTGTGCGAAGACGCGGAAACCACAAGCCCTTGGGGGGATCGAGACGGAGACCTTTGAATGTCACGGAGCCTCCGTAGTTGGGAGCGAATACCCTCACGCGATTGGAATAGAAAAGCGGTCGAGCCCAATCTGCGTCCTCGGGAGCGCGCCGCAGTACTACTACTGCCTTGCAGATGGTGAGTAAGCATACAGTGTGGACAAATATTCCGCTATTGCACTCACAGATCGCGAAGTGGTTGTCTCAAAGAGATCCTGCGGAAGACAACGAATCACGTTGTAGATGGTCTTTTGCGTCCTCCATAACTCGTCGAGTGCGGGATCCTGAAAAGCGTGGCAGGTGCGCGCAAGAGCGGACAGATCAGCAGACTCTGAGCGTAAGGAAGAGTCGAAATGGGAGCTAATCTCGGTGATGATCTCGTGGATGCTCAGGCAGCGATGCATGAAGACAGCGATGAAAAAGTGGGCAAAGCGAAAGGAAGCAAGAAAGGAAGCTCGGGGCAAACATAAATCAACATCGGTCGCGGGCCGGCCATGACCGATGTTGATCCATATTAATATTTGCATAGCGCCTCTTCCACCTTCCCTTACATCGCTGCCTATGAATACACAATTATCACGCACATATCTCCCATCTTGACTGGTACTTCAGGAATCTCGCCCTTGCCGCGGCAGCACTTGCCTCAGGCCATGTCAGATTGGACAAACCACTGAAGAAATCTGCTGCACTAGTGACTTAAAGTCTTCCAGCGGTTTTCGGAGATAAGATTAAGCGATATGACATCATGGTCGGCAGGGCAGTCAAAGCGTTCTCTCGACGTTCTCTGGCCCTCCGCAGCGCGGAAATAAAATTCAAAGACCGTATGCATTCCGGACCAAAAGGTATGAGTTGTGTATTGACGTGCCTGCCGACCGTCCAAGCGTGAACTGGAACCTAATGGGTAAGCTGACGCAAGGGAGGAAGGGAGGCGAGTATTCCAAAACAGGCCTGGTGCCGTGACAAGCTACCGTGCGGCTGACTGGAACCGAACTGCGATGGAGGCGAAGGCGGAGACGAGAACGGAGGGCGTATGCGTAGACAGGGACGGGGACGAATAGCGTAGTCGTGGACGTAGACGGAGTCGATAACGATTAGACTTAAAGCGTAGGACTTCAGGGGGAACAGGAGTGAAGTTCTATTCAGAGAGATCTAGGTATTTATACAAGTACTAGAGAATGAAATACAATGAGCTCAGCTTTAGTTTTGTGCGGTCGAGACCGCCTCAGACACTTAGGTTCCGCAGGACTCAAATTCCGCTGCCCTACGCCTGTAGGGGTAGCCGATACCCCCTCCACCTTTGTGGAACTCAAGTTCCACGTGCAACTTCAGTTCCGCGTTCAACTTGAGTTTCTACACAACTTAAGTCCTACTCATCACTTAAGTTCCTTCGTCGTAATCAGAATCATATTCATTCGAAATTTATTCTATAGGCTGAAACAAGGCTGAAATACAATTCTGAAGTCCCCTAAATTGAGGAACAATTAGGTTTATGACACGCGTCGAACCAAACAACAGTGGGGTTCCCTACATGGCGGACTCACCCGCGGTGTGCAGTGCCAGCCTGAGGGCGCGTTCTTCAGCATGGCACATACATTGTACATGCGCGACGTCACCGGGTTGTTCCTGTCTCGCACCCCCGTTCTCACATGTAGTCGGCACGACACGGCTCGGCTCAGGATGGGGCAGCGAGGAGGAACAGGAGGGGGAGGGAGGGCAAAGAACAAGGGTGAAGAAAAAGAAAGGAAGGGGAATGAGAGGAAAGAGCGTGAGTAACAACCTTGGCTCATTCGCCTTTTCATTCATTCCGGAGTCCTTTGATAGCGTGGGGAACATCGATCAGCGAGCGCCGAGCAGACAAATGACACCCTATATACTACCTTTAGCACACAGTTCTTGCCACTGAGGATGATTCCACAGCACGGGCGGCGTCGGCGTTGCTTGAATAGAATGTCACAAGTCAGCAAACCCCGGGAAAAAGCCACGCGATAGTTGGACGAACCTGGATTCACTCGCGAGGACGCAGCTGGGTGAGCCACATGCGGCTCTGGGGAGCTGGATGGGAGCGAAGGCGAGCACTGAGCGAGCAATGTACAAGCAGGGGATGCTTTGCGTTGAGCGAGCCAGCCATCGAGCCATTCAGACGCGAGTAGGGGACGAGGGAGACATGGCGACGGGTAGATCGGATCCATCAAGGGCTCACGAGGGTACGACGAGGACGACAAGTGGCACTGTGGCATAGGTGGCATCGAGATTGTGGTGGGAGGAAGAGAAGAGATGGCAAATGTGACACTGACTCGGAACGGTAACGACATGGCGGCATCAACTCCCATTGTCCGTCAAAGCGCTGATCATTTGTACTTTTACTCTTGACTTTCACCTTCAATGTTCATCGACGCCACTCACCGATCACCCCGCCCTTGATCCCTACTCATTTCCCCAACCATATGTGTCCAAGCCGGAGCATTCTTGGGACTTGGCCTAGTGAAGGGTGGCACCGTACGTGTATTTTCTTTCCCCCCTTACTCTATTCTGTCGTTGTGGGGCACCGGTGAAATCTCTTCCATGAGAGACAATGTGCACCGTCGCTTGTCGCTTGATTCGACTTGGGAGTCCACCGGTGTCCTGCATCCGCGTCATTTTCTGTGAATGCCACCTCTGTTTCGCGTGCCATCAAATCTTTTTAATTTTCATTCTCATTGTCACTCTTTAAACCCAGTGTTTACAAGACTGTATTCGGTGTGCAGTCATGTTCATTTCCATCTTCGGATGAGCTTCATTTTTATTCTGGCTGACTTCGCTGATTCTTTCTGGCCACAGGTCACAATGTACTTGGTGCGCACTTGCGTTCATTTTCATTCTCCAGTGACTTTCATTTCCATTTCATTCTGCTTCTCACTCAAGCTGACTCCTATATTCATTTCGGTGCGAGTTTGTTGATAGACTTGCCGCAAATAGTGCTGGAACTCAAGAAGACTGCACTGTTTCATTCCTGAGTTGTGCGGAACGTCAGCGGTGCCGGAACTCAAGTCCATACGCAGAACTTAACAACGTGGAACTGGAGTAGTGCGAAACTTCAGTTCCGTGGCGACTTAAGTGTTGTGTACTTCATTATTTAAATGTGGAATCTTTGATGTATCTTAAGTTCGAGTGCAGTGTGAACGAACTCAAGTCCTAGGAATGTGATGTTGAGGTGCGTATAGTACGACCTTACACTACAGTAGTAGAACTTGAGATGTACTGAAACTTAAGATCGAAAGGCGGTCGGGACCGCCCAGAACTTAAGATGAGCTAATAAAGTATTTGACCCTACACCCTGATCCTTGCTGCCCCTTCTGTCCTTCGTGTTGATACTATGTCATCCATTTACCACTGTATATACCCATTCCATCCGGAATTTCCTGCTCTGCCATGAGCTACCGCATGACGAGGAAGGAAGGAGCCTGTTGAGCATGGTGCAGGTAATTTTTACGAGGAAACAGTTATATAAATTGCAGCCTTGACTGTTCCGTTCGCGAGTTGAACACTCCCACGACACAGTTGCGGAGCCGCAGATCCCGGCACATATTCAACTCCCTGTAATATGCCTCTAAAATCGGAAATTACCTTATTATTGACTCTATCCCGTTACCCTTCAATTCCAAGTTTATAGGTCCACAGCCTTGCAAATGGCAATTCAAGTATGCTAGTGATGGTCGAAGATGATGGCGGAGTTCAAATTTTATTCCTCGAATTTACCTCGTACATCCAGCATCTTTCGAGCAACCTGTAGACGAGTTACTAAGCTTTTCCTCAGCCAAGCCAAGGCTTTATAGCCTCAATTGAGCAGAAAGGGCAGGAGGGGCAGCAAAGCTCAGGGTGTAAGGTTGGATCGTCGTTTACGGAGCTATACTTCAGCCTTTATTCCGAGTTGAGATGTTTCTCCTGGTGCTACGGTATACATATCCTACTGACTAGGATGCATACCCGGCTGAAAATCTTTTGACACCAATAAAAGTGCCGGAAGTTCGATTCAGTCAATAAAGCCATAAAAGTGTCGGAAAGTAGAAAATTCACCAAAAAAAGTGTCAGTTTAATAAAAGTGCACCACATTGTTCTGGCCAGATGAGGAGATACATGTCTAACAATTGATGCCTGCATATGTGTGATTTACCTTTTGTCTGGAGAGGTTGAATGCTCATGGTAAACAGAAGTACGCTCACGGATGAGCGAGTTGACAAGCTATTATGCTCAACACATAAGGTGGGTTTGAGAACGGGTCACTCCATACTCAGTACTTGACTGGCCAATTACGCGAGAATATGATATACTTTGAATTAAATACTACGAGATAACGCTACAAAGGAGTGTGGGGAGGCCCCTTAGTACCTAGAAATAGTTTCGCCTATTGTATAAATAGTAAATAAGTGCAACGATAGCATAAGAAAAGGAGCAGGAAGACGGTAGGCTACAGTGAGGCGTAACATTATTGTATAATTAGTAATTAAGTGAAACGATGGCGTAAGAAAAGCAGCGGGATGGCGGTATGCTACAGTGGCGCGGAAAATTGCGATTATTGATATTGATGACATCTAATCTGAAAACTCAGCCTAAGCCAAATTGAGAAGGCAAAAAGTTGAAGTTGAATATCACTCACGTGGGGAATGTTCATTGATAGGAAAGGAAATATGCAGACAAAGCAGGGAGGTCGTTTGAGCCCACCTCGGTATACCCCTGACGCCGCGAACCATTGAACTTGAACGCAACGACGTTGCCGCACCAGGCTTTTGCCGCGGCTCCAGACGTGATGTGGTGAATGGAACGGCTCACTGGTGTCCCCTGCGTGAGGGCGGTAGGCGAGTAAAATACATGAAGTGGAAAGCGCAGGAGCTCGCCGCTCAGGCCTTGCGTGAGGACAATGCTGTCAGGTGGCGAGTCAAAGTACGGCTGAAGCAACGGGACCGGACAGAGGTCGTCCGAGGGGTGGAGTGGGGGGCGGCACTTTACGGTGACGATTCTGGGTCGGTCTGAGACAGGAATTAATTAGCGCGGGACGTTTGGTGTAGATTTTACGTACCCTCATTTGCAAGGAATAGTATGGCAGAGATCGAAATGTACTCGAGCTCTGCTGGGGGCGGCATTGCGATCATGTTCGAGACATTTGAAGCCGAAGGGCGACAGCGTTCGCGGTGGTGCGGCCAGTCCTGTGGGGCTGAGCAGTGAGATATTGACGCTGTCAATGGACGTATGGACGCACGCCCTGCAGGTGCTCGGGTGAACAGTAGAACGCGGCTCGACACCGGCTACACCACTGTGAAGTTGGACGCCCACAGACGAGGCAAGGGTGGTTGAAAGCAGCGGAATTCATAATTGAGAAAAGATGCGAGGTAGTGGATACAAAGAGAGTGAAGGATGCGTGGTGAAATACAAGTGAGGAGAAGAGACGGCGGGCCCCTCTTTTATATGTGGTCGGTGTGCAGATGTCCATGAAACCGGAGCATGGTTGGGAAGATGATTCTTGCTATGGTCGCGCGACAGCCTAGTTGGGAAACAAAACCGAGTTTACGATGGGTCAAGGCACCGCACCATATTGGGAGGGGAAAGACAAAATGGGGAGAGGGCGTGGTAAAGTGAGCGGTTGCAGTCTCAAAGCACCGGGGATCAAAGAAGTTGTTTTTGGCAACCTCCGCCAAGCCCGACTCCAGCCGCACTGCGATACACGTCACGCCAGAAAATTAACAAATTCATCCCTCTGACTTGCTATGACTCGTTGATTCTCATTCTGATTCGTGGGAGCTGGCGCGGAGAGAAAAGGTCGGGGGTTAACATGGAGTATTCGGCCTCGGTGCAGAGCAAGGGTCAGAGCGTCGATTTTGAGGTTACTAACTGACAGACGGAAAGGGGAGTGCTAAATATTGTATTGATATTGCTCACAGTTGAAACTTGACACAGCAATGTGCAGTTGTCCTGGCGTAAAAATATTCAAATTGGGATCAAACCGTGCGAAGCTTCTGAAGATCGAGGACGCAATCGCCAAGCAATTGCTCGGGGATAAGATTTGACAAAGGGCAACAAAGTTGTTCATCAAGTGTACACAGACCTCAATGTCTATTTACGTTCTCGTGAACGTTGAACCTGAGCGAGGTTCGGAAGCCAATCCCACATGATCAGCGTCCAATTCTCAAAACGCCTCTCGTCTTGCATTCGCGAAATGTCCGACAATCAAATGAACGTCACCGATGGTACTTCTCACCTTGCAGAACCCTTTCTCCACCATCTTTCATCGTCTCGCTGGAGGAGCACTCAGGGGATGAGGCAGATGTTTCAGGTGTTGAATCGCTTGAACTCCGTCACAGTGCTGACCAGCCTACAACTGTTTCAATGTCTCGGCGACCTCCTCGGAAACCTACCTCGCGCGAAGGTTTTCCTGGACGGCGAGGAGTTGAAACCATACATCCTCGCGAAGGGATCAAATCCTCTAGGCCCCCGATCAACCTGCTCGTCCATACTTGGCAGCGGGGAGGGAAAAGATCTAAAGCCGTGGATAGTAACAGGGCCATCGCGCAAATAATGGAAGAAAATGGATCGTCCATTCATTCATTCCAGACGCCCAGGAAGTAGAACGTTATGCGATCACCCTGACTCGGATCAGGGTGGCGCAATCCGAAAAGGTACCCGTTGTGGCTGAACCGAACAATGAAGGTCCGGCAATCTCCTCACTACATACACGGTGGGGTCAAAATTTAAATTCCCATCGGAAGCGGCCCACGCGAGGCTCGCGTGGGTTTCGCTTACAGTGTGGGGTATGGGCCCACAAGCGGCGCCACACACCACGAATTTGAACGTCATCACGACAAGGGGTCTGGAGCTTTGTGTTACAACCTTTTCCCCAAACGTGGAAAGGACTGTTGTTGGTTACTGTGGATGTGTTCTGTTTCGAGATCAAGGCCTCAGGACGGTGAGACGGAAAAACACCTGAAAAGGCGGAACAGAGTTAATTTATGGCCAGAGAACAACAACGACACAATCTACACTCCGCGCGTCAGGTCCCGGCTTGCTCACACGGCCTACGACTGCTCGCGCAAAAACGCGGAAGCCCGCGTATATTATTCCCGCTACCTTTAGGTAAGGGTTTTAGGGCGCCCTATTTTGCGGCCCTGCAGTAAATCACATTTTGGTCATCTGTTTTCGTGTAAGCAACATTTTTTGGTCATTACATCTCACGTCCTCGGCCAAAATCTCCGACATTTGCTACGTGGCAACGTTTTGTAACGTGGCAGCGTCTCATCCTTCTTGCCTCCAACCACCATGTCTGCCTCTGCTACCTTCTGCAATCTGCCCCTCTCGACGTCTTTCAGCTCTGAACCGGAAAGGTCTACCTTATCTTTGGACTGGGTCTTGACATCCGGGATCAATTCTTCCGCATCTGTCACATCTGGCATTCTAATTCTATTTGCAGTATGAATTTGAACCTTGCTATTGCGACAGGTCTTCCCTCTGATCTCGTTCCGGGTCGTGATTGGTTTCATTTTTGTCGAGATTCTCTTCCTCAGTCTCGGTTTGTGCTGTCATCTCGAGCGCTTGATCTCCCGCTACAGGTATGTCTTTTTGTTCTCTTCATTGTGCTTCCCCAATTTGTTCAGGATTCAAGCAAGTCCCCTTCTACCACTGATCCCGCTCGGATGGAAGTCGACAGTGATCTTGATATTATGACACCGCACGGTATGTTTGTGTCACCACACATTGCGGTTGGTTTCAGACATTCTATTCAGGCCCCTCTTCTTCCTGTCCCTGCCCAGGCTCTGTTGCCTGCCTTTGTGCTTCCACCTCTGCTTGCTATACACTCTAATGTGTCGAAAATACCCTCCACATCCCTTGATATCCCTCGGGATATCTTTACTGCGTATCACCGCACCCGCTCACGTATCTCTGTATTCCATTCCAATTTGGACACTATCCAAAGCGCTCTTACTTTACATGCTGTCTGTATCCCTTCACAATATGAATCTCGTTCAATGCCGCCAGGCTTTAATCCATCACCTAATTACAGGTGCCTGCGGACCATAGTTCAGACATTGTACCGACTTCATGGCTTGATCGGTCAACATGCCGTGTAGCCCAACACTTTGCCTCCATGTCTGCTACTGTGCTTGGTAGTATTACGGTGGACCACAAAAAAATGCCAACGGAACACTTGTGTCTTGTCGCTGCTGCCTTGAATATTCCAACAGCTGGTTGGCGAAATCTGCGTTTCAAAGCCAGGGCTGCAATTCGGAAACACTTTCATACTGTTGACTCGGCTAGAATAGATAGCCGTTCCTCTGCTTCTTTTGCTGAGTTCTTAAACTCCTTTGACGCTCATCGCGGTCAATTCTTCTGTCCATTGCTGCGTATACCGAATTGAGCTGCCGGAAAATCCAACTATTGACCAAATCAAGACCAAATCTGGATCGCAATTACAAAACATTTACTGTCCGACCACTGTACACAGATTTCTGACTCCGATCCTGCTTGGCGATCAAACATCTCCAGGCTAATACACAACTCTGATGAAGGTCAATGGTCGGGGACACTTGAATGAACTGTGCACGACAGGAAATGCCCAATCCCAAAGGCACCATATGCCTCTGCATCGCCACCACCGGCCAGAAACACTCTGCTCCTGGCTCCGACAGCTCGAAGCGCCGTGTGCGCAACAAACTGTGTTAATTCCGTAGGATCGTTTCCAAAGCCTTGCCTTTTTGGGGACTGGCTAAAGCTGCGGCATCCCTGCTCGATTGGCCATTTTTTCACCCACCAACTTTGTTTAATTGTTCATTTTGTAGGATCTCTTGCTGCATTGGTGGTATTCCTGTCGTTCACTGTATTTATTTCAAGTCTTCCGAATCATCACTTGGGCTCCACTCGACGGCAAGTACAAAAACGAAGACTGCGAACTGATCACGCCACATGAACTGTATACGAAGCTCACAGATGGGGACTTTATTTTCAACCCAGATCACGCTCTCGATGTACATTATGAAAACGAAGCAGTGGAAGCACCAAATTCTTGGATTCCAAGGTGAGTATCGAGTTTTACTTACTCATTATGGATAGATATACCATGTCAATGTCGACAAACTCACGATCGTTGACAAAGGCTATGGTGAGACTTGCCACCCGGTTCCCGGGCCTGTCCTTCCAGATAGCGCACGCGAGTCCCGTCAAAAAACCTCGCGACCCTAATGTCGACAGCGCCTTCAACAATCTCTCCCCATCTGAAAAGTACCGCACCGCTTAAAATTATCATTCGTTATCACAGCCGCTCCTTCCATGTTTAATGTATATACAGTCAACTGTGTTATAACCCATCATTGCCATAACCCATACTCTGCACTATCCCATAGATTTTTGGTGAAACGGAAGTGGTTCTCAATCAAATCCCATAACTCTCTAATACTCAATAAACCATACAAATTTCGGGTTGAAAACCCATAATTTTACCCCTATGTTTTGTTTGTAGTTGTTATTTTGAGCGGATTTTAGTTCCCCAAAACACTGCCTTTGCCCCCGCCTCTCGAACTACTCAAGAAAGATCTTACTGCACTCAAGGATAGTGTCCAAAAACGTTGGTGGCGCGGCTCTTGAACAGAAAGGAGAAGATTTCACCGGCTTGATCTTGAGGATCTTGTTGACATGCCGGATGAGCAAGTTGCAGAGGATGCAACAGATGAAGAAATTTTCAAAGCAGTGCAACAAATGCGAAGTGATAGGGAGAACATGGAAATTAATGGAGGCGATGGCAATAACGGAGGGTCTCCACAGGTGCCAAAGCCGACGAGGAAAGAGGCATTGCAGGGTGTTGCAACACTTCGTCGGTAGCTCGAGGACAAGGATGGGCTGTTTGCGCGTAAATTGGAGCATGGTCTCGCAATTTTCGGACGGGAAACACCCTTGGAAAGCGCAAAAATCTTGTTTCGACTTCTATTACCGATTACTTCATGTCTAGTTGAGTAGATATTTTTTAACTATTTTTTTGGTGATTTTTGGTGATTTTTCAGAGCTTTTTTTCATGGGCTCTGTGGGAACCCATACTCTGTAATAACCCATACTTTCTAGGTCCACCGAGGCTCATGGGTTATAACAGAGTTGACTGTAGTTCCCAGTCGTACCTGATCAACCACTTTATGACGAGAATTTAATAGTGATTTTCCGCAGTTTTCGGTTTGGATATGATACATGGGTAGCGGGCCGTGCCGCTTGTCGGCCTTATCCGCTTTATATATATGGTGCGCTACGTAAACGCCGCCCCGAGTCGCTGAGCGCCTCACAACAGCTGAACTTGAAGGCAGTGAAAGTTTGAACAAACCAGAGCCCGTGCGTTTCATTTCGAGCTGAATAAGAAACTTGGCCTAACCAAAGCTACTAAATTGGGTCGCTATGAATAATAATTTAGTTATGCCGCGAGGTGGAGCTAGCTCGGGCTGATTACCAGCTCGCCTCGGAGGTTTACCATATATGGCACCTCGAGCTGATGGGAACTCACCTCGGCTCGAGCTGGCTCGAGGTCCATCAAATGCCACTTCCTTTAAAGGTAGGCATCCTCTACACCGATCACTGTCAGGTCATGCACTTGCTATGGAACGGATGCGGTGGGCAGAACGTTATAAGAACCAGGTTCCGAAGAAATGGCGCTTGTGTAGATTCTGCAAAGACCATCTCAAGGATACTGTTCACGCATTATTTGTCTGTAAGCATCTACCGCTGCAACAGATCAGATCAGTGTTCTTCCAAAAGTTCTTTGCTACATACCCGGAGCTTCAAGGGGTTTATGATGACCATGGATTATTCCTCAAACATCTTCTGGTGAAAGAAAAAACCATTGGCCTATTAGGAAAGTTGGCCTACGACATACTTGAGGTCTTCTATAGTGAGCCCATGCTGGGTTAATTACTCTTTTTTATTCTGCCTTCTACTTCGTACTTATTTACAGCAGTTTGCAAAACTAATGACACTCGCTAAAATTAGTTAAAAGAAAGCGATTTTGATGCGTCGGATTGCCGAGCTCGTTTCTCATCCAATTCTCAGCAGATTTTCTCGAGAGTGGGCGCGCTCGAAAGCGGGTAAGTGGGGCTTTCATACGGTACCCTACTCACGAGATAAATTATGTAATTCAGATGTTCCAAAATTCCGGCTGGCTGGTTTGAACCAGACGCGGCAACGGCCCTTTCTCCATCACCCCTGAGCTGAATTTCATGAATCCGGGTGATTCTGAAAGCTTACATTAAGGCAATCAATATTCCACCACTCTAGAATGAAACACACATTACGTGCCCAGCGGGACTGTTGAGTCGAAAGTGCTGCGATGAATTCTGGCTGCCGGGGAGTTATAGTTCAATCCAAGGAATTGGATGAGCTTCCCACGAGGTTTTACCCAGTAACCTGCCTGCTCTAGTCCGAGCCAGGCCGGGAATATCGTCAGGTACCTAGACTTTCCGCTCCCCGTTCGGTAGTACGTGATTCGTTTCCTGGCATCAATGATATGCAGTTTCTCCACAAAGTTGCAGATGTTGGATTCAATCCAGCCGTCTTGGGAGGTGTGGTAGGTGAATTCGTCCATGGACAAGTCGGAACGGGCGCCGTAAAAACACTGGGAATTTGTCGTTGAGCTAAAGAGGCATAGTGGTCAGCCTAAAAATTCAAGCGTGCGGGGACAGACGCTTCGTCAGAGTGGCCGACTATCTTGAGATGTTTCCGGAACGCCAAGTCCAAGATCCAGCGGTAGGATAAGCGTCCGTTCATGGTGCGAAGGTGGGGGCGGTCGCATAGGAATTTTATGGGTGGCTTTGGAGAGGTGGGAGGTTGCCTAAGGCACGGGAGGGGCAGAGGCATTCCATCGAGCAGTGAAGGAGTTGAGGAAGAGGGAGGGGGTCCATCAGACTTTGTGCCAAAAACTTGATCGCACTTAATTTCACTCGATCTGGCTTGATTCGGCCCAGTAGCTCCGATTTTTCACAAATGGAAAAAAAAAAAAAAACTTTTCCGGGGTGTTGGCTCATTTTTTATCCATTTTAATAAGCCAAAGATTTTCAGATTCGAGAGGAAAAGTGCATTCAATACGATTCAAAATGCCGAAAGGCTGATGTCTTGTATGAACTGTGGGTACCATTCATTCATATAGGGGGGGGGTATATTATACTCGCGGGGTCCACAGGCTGACTTGATTGTAGCAATATCATATAGATGGCCAAAATCAAGTACCTGTTGATGGAATGGAGACCCTATATGGCGGGTTCTTCTTTTTATCTTTCCATTCTGTGCCGAAAGAACTCCGCCTAACCCATTCGAGCTTGTGGCGTTCAGTTAATTAAATTGGGTAGAACCCAGCGTGCAGCCGGACCCGCATACCATTGGAGCGAACGCGCAGGCATGGAATAGTACAACCGGACAGGTCCTCGCTCAGATCACCGCTTCTCTGTATGAAAGAAAGGTTTGTCGGTCGTGGATGGTATCAGGTCTACCAATTGATAACAAACGTGTTTGAGTCGGCAATGGTAGTAATACTAACAAAAACGGTTTACGACGTCTTATGGCTCAGCGCTCAGGCTTGAGTCGAACGAGCACACCTAATGTCAACCTGTCCGCTCATGCATCATACGCCATGGTCGCACCTCTTATCCAACCCGAGGAATGCAGATAAACTAGTATTTTCAACTTTGAACGTCGCAGTGATGCCAGCAGCCAAACGGACCAATGATGTTGAATCCCGCATTACTGCCAAATGTACTTGTGCTGATACCAAGTTCGTAAATATGTGAGATAGGCCTGGGGACTAATGGTCAGCGCGGACTCGGTGGATCGTCTATCGATGCTGGAAATGCGCACGTCGAACCGAGCCCAGGCAATCAGCCTCTGAGCGAACCTTTTTCCTTTCTTTCTATGGGTTTAGATACAACGGCAAGCCCGGCTGATGTACGGTACAGAGTTTTCAAATCAACGTTGAACATCGTCCAAGTCATGGGTCCTACCGATGTTTCCCGCGTGAGATAACGGCCCGTTCAAACCATGTAAATTGATTAATTTTCCTACTAGCGAACGGCGGACCTCTCGATGAGCCTCTGTTAATAAATCCAGCCATCTGCATCATCTTCAAGCCGTCACCAAACGCATACATGCAGGTTGTTCCATAGTCGTCCACACAAGCCCTTTGAATACCGTTTTCCCCAGAAGAAAATCAACCCGCTTGACACCGCCATTCCTAGTCTCAACCTCGAGATCGCGTAGCTGCTCTGGTGGCACTCCGCTACGCACGGCTTCTGCACGGCATCGATTCGTGAATGCCGTAGTCACCGCACGTGCCTCCTCCTCATCCAACAATTCCAATCAGAGCGCTTTATGCGCTCGTGCATTCTTTTGTGCAACCCAACAAGCACGTCTCCAAAGGAGATCGATGTGGCCCCCTGGGGTAGATTCAAGTCCACTGGCCAGAACGGTATTGCTGGGTGTACAATCCGCAAAGCATTGAGTGCCGGGTGGAACGCCGACTTGTGAAATTCCGTTTGGTCCACGAGGCTGCTCTGGGGCAGATTGCCGCGGCTCAGAAACACGGGAGCGAATACTGGGGCGAGATCAAAGTGGAAAACGGGAGACGGATCATCACCGTCAAGCCAGGGATGGACCGCTGGGAAAGAGGCATGCTCTACGATGGGGCCAGGATGAGGAGCTGATGGACGGCCAGGCTCTCCGATCTCGTCGTTCCTGGCATTCCCAGCCCGGTAAATAAACCGTGATGTGTCCCAGTGTTCGGCTCTCGGATTAAGAGCTCGAGTGGGCAGGTCAGGCTCAAGTGCATCATCTACTTCGATCGAGTTTCTTGTAGTCTCCGCTGTATTTCGGGAATGGATGGTAGCAGTGGCCACTCTTGAACAGAACGGCAAAATCTGGCACTGGATGTTTCATCCCAGTCCGGTTGAGATTGCTTGACCTTTGCCTTGATCGGCGGCATCGTCAGCTGTATTATGCGAGTCATGCTGGGGCGACTGTCGGCTGTTTTGTGCCAGCACTCCTCAAGTAGGAGCCAGAGGTCCCCGAAGAAATGACTGCAAGTTTTGAAGGCCGGGCCCCTTCCACCGTCACCTTGTAAATAATCGCCGCCTCGTTGGATACTTCGAAAAATGGTGCTTTTCCTGTTAAAATCTAACTCGATGTTGAGTTTTGGAGGCAAGAAGCGCCGATGAATTTTTCGAACCTCGTAGCAGACGCAGGCAAAAGCATAGACATCTGATCCAAAGTGGTTGGAATCTCATTCGATAATAATTCTGGTGCTTGATATCGTAGCGTGCCTGCCCGGCCACTGTGGCTCGAGAACATCATTTTTAGTGACAACTCGTCAACTATGGAGGAAAGCCCGAAATCGGTGATGCAGGCTCTGCCAGATGGGCTAACGAGGATATTGGCCTGGAATTACAATGTATAAATATGAAGAATTTGTAGTTGAAACCGCATACCGCCTTGAGATCTCCATGCACAACACGTTCCTTGTGCAGATACTCGAGACCCATAGCTACATCCACAATCTGTTGAATCAGGTCAAAACAATTTACCATGTTGATTAACAGGAACACTTACCAGAGAAATACGATCCATGTTAGTACTAGAGGACTTGCTCAAAAAGTCCTTCAGATCTCCATTGTCCATCCAGGGTGAAATAAGACACAGCCTATTATCGAGCACATACAGGCCGAAGAATGGAAGTAAGTTTGGATGAGAAAGCTGACGCCAAATGAGGGCCTCGCGGCCGAATTTCTAGAACAAAAGGTTCAATGATTCAGAAGATAGTGGGTTTTTACTATTGAATGTGACAAACCTTGAGCGAAGCTTTGACGTCGTCTTCCTTGAATTGCCTCATGCTTTTGACGGCGACAGTTTGACCACCGACCAACCCCTTCCAAATGTCGCCAAACGCCCCACCGGCCACTTGCTGACCGATCTTTTCCAATCCAGATAGAGTAAAACAGGTAGGATGGAATCCGCATGCGCCAGAAAGTCTCAAGAGGGCTTTGGAAATCAAAGGTCTAGAACTCAATTCGTAGGAAGAATCGAGAAGCTGATAAGATTCAGATCAGCATTTTATGTATTACGGGACCAACAGGGGCGTACGTCCTGGAGCAGATCCAAAAGGTGCTGAGCGACACTCCCCCGACAACTCAGAAGCTGTTTGTAAGTCACAGCGTCAGATAATATGGTGTTGATTTGGCTGAGAACGGAGGAAATATCCTGCGACAGTCGATCCGCCACTTCCATGGCAAATGCACGAATTGAATGGGGGAGTCCGGTTGTAGTGACTCGTGAGCGAATATCATGGGTAAATCCTGTTATGATAACTCGGAATAAAATACCAACGTCGAGAATGAGCCACACCTTCAAATATCCGAACAAGACTTTGACCACGAATTGATAATTGGCAAGACTAGTTAACATGTCCCATTCTGCCCATTGTTCTGTCAGCAGGCAAAATTCGTTTAACGGGCTAAAGATGCACTCGGTTCCAGTGTTTCCATAGACGGATATGGCTAACCCACCCGTCGTATGTTTTAAGGGCACGTAATACACAGGTAGCAAAGTTCTGTTGGGGGCATGAGGGAGCCTGCATTAGCAACATGACATAACTCACCCGATGAAGCTCAAACCAGGCGCCACGTTTCATATTATCGTCCTCGGGAGTGTTTATAGGTGGGAGGATTCCAGTGACTGCGGTCACACTCCACTTCCCACTGTCGCTGCTGCTGCTCCGGGGACGCCTGGTGCGTTTCCAGCCCGGCATTCGGATTGGAGAATGCTCGGGAAAGTCGCAGGACTGTCGCGCCGATCTTCAAGTTGCTGCTTCGTCGGTCCAGAGATGGTTTGTGGAACGCCGCGTTACTTTTTTTGAGCCAGAGATGAACGCAAGAGGTGGACCCGAAGTGTGCAAGGCAGTGCCGAGTGTGTTGGTTACAATCATCAAACACTGCTGTCATAGGACTCGAAATATTTTTGGTTCGTGAGAATTGGCCTCGTACTTATTACTGATAGATTGCTGATAGACCACATTCACTCAGGCTGCAAGAACAGTGGTCGATTCGAAAGCTAAAGAACAAACAATGGCATGCCAGGTGGTTAACAAAGGGTGCGGCGGTGCGAGGTGCAAGAGAAAGAATGTCTACCGGTTAGGTTACACAGCCTCCAAATCAGTCACACTCGCTTCCAGAAGGTGACTGTAGGTTTTGGAAACAATGTACTGGGTATCAACGGGCGCAAACACAAAAAAGAAATCGAAAAAGGAAAGAGGAGGAGAGAAAAAAGAGAGTTTATTGTCGAGACCCAAACCATTATCCCGACACTTAGATACAGTTTAATCAATGTTTTTCAAGTGCGGAGGTGAATGCACCACCTAATAATCCCACATACCCGGTTCTAATAGACCGGCCATAGTGAGTGGTATGGCGGGTCTATTAGAAGGGCAGAACAGGGCCGTAGGGCTATTTGCAATAAACCTTGCAATACCCTTCAAAAAAACTTTGCAATACCTTGCAATACCCTCTGATATGACTTGGCAGGAGCTTAGGGGTTGAAGTGCGCACATGTGACAGTGCCCACCGACGCACCCGCCCCGCCTTCGTGCTCACTGCCGACACAGTGCCGGCGCGTCAGGCTTAAAAATATTAGAAAATTCACATTAAAATACTCGAAAATTCGTAAATACTATTAGGAGTCATGTGCCATCATCCCGCCAATGCCCGCCTGATGGTGCGCCCCTGTGCGCTCACTGTCTGCCACAATGCTGACAGTGCTGGGTGGAAATTAGTCATAAAATACAGCTAAAATACCCGAAAAATCGTAAATAATATTGACAGTTGAGTGCCACCATCCCGCCCTCGCGCGCCTGGCTTGCTCACTGCCCAAAACGATGCCGACGATGTTGGATGAAAATTAGTCATAAAATCAGACTAAAATATCGAAGAATTCACAATAAATATTGGCCAGGACAACTGAATCATGAGCCTGGGAAGTAGTGCAACTCCCAGTCATGCATGCAGAATGATGGCTGCATTTGGTGTGCTACCAGAAGCACACCTTGTGCCACATCTTCCATGCGTCTTTTAGAGTCACAAAGGCCTCAATGGCCTGCTCACACGTGTGGCCCTCGAGAGCTTCTAGGAGGGCTGCCTGCACTAGCGTCAGTCAATGAAACAAAAGAGCAGCGCATAGGCACAAGTCAGAGTCTGAAGAAAGTGAAAAGGACCCTGAATCGAAAGACTCGGGCTGCACGTGTGCAAGGAACAAAAGAAGCAGGCCCGAGTCGCAGAGAATCAAGCATCAGGTGCACAGGACTCGGGCATATGTACCCGAGAACAAAAGAGGCAGTGCCTGACTCGAAAGACTCGGGCACTACTCATGTGCAGTCTGCACACATGTCAAGACTCAAGAGCAAGAGAGCCCGAGTCAAAAAAGACTCGGGCAAGAAAAGGCTCCCCAACAATATATTTTAAATTTAAACGGGATGTGCTCGAGATGGCGAGGAATAGAGAGAAAATTGCGGTCCCCAAAGCTACCCTGAGACAGATAAACCTTGAACAGACCCTCAATAGGATAAATAATGACGAAAGTCTACCAGCAGAGGAGAAAACAAAGGCGTCCGGGGAAATCACTGAGAAGCTGGCAAAGTTGGAAAGAGCCCGCCACCTCAGTAATAGAAATGTTACGGCCACGAGGAACAGGCTGGAAGGGGAAACCATCTGTACGCACTGGACACAGTCAAACAAAAAGGCCAAGCCACGAGACATGATCTACGCTTTGAGGAAACCTGCAACAATAGATGAGCCAGATGCCCCAGCACAGTATGAAAAGAACTCACAGAAAATGGCAGAGATGGCTCGGGACTACCACGAAAAATTGCAGACGGACGAGGGCCCTTCACCGGAGGAACTTAGGGAGGAAAAAACTCGCGAGGTCTTGGAAAACATTCAGACAGAACCAACAGCAGATCAATATGAATTGATGAAACGTCAGCTGCTGGAGGACGACGTGGTTGAGGCACTGAAAAACTCGCAGAATAATAAAGCGGCAGGCCTTGATGGCGCAACATATGAGCTATGGAAGACCCTCAATGCACGCTACGTCGAAGATGTGCGATGCAATAGACCTGCGTTCAACATAATTGGTCTAATGACCAGAGCGTTCAACGATATAGAGAGCTTCGGGGTTGTCCCCAGCACAAACTTTGCAGAAGGGTGGATGTGCCCACTATACAAGAAGAATGACCGGAATGAGATAGCCAATTATAGGCCTATCACCTTGCTCAACACAGATTATAAGATCATGACGAAGGCCCTAGCAATGAAGCTAGCAAAAGTGGCGCCCACACTAATACACAAAATCAGGCAGGATTCATTCCAGGGAGAAAAATCTCGGACCAAACAATGCTCATACGGATGATGATGGACTACGCAGAGGCATCTGAGGAGAACGGCCTAATTGTCGCTCTTGATCAGGAAAAAGCATATGATAAAGTAAAGCACGATTACCTATGGAAAACCCTAGAGGCATTCAAAATACCCATGGAATTCATAAGCACTGTCAAAGGACTGTACAGAACGGCTGAAACACGGGTGGTAATTAACGGGCACCTGAGCTCGCGTTTCCGAGTCACACGTGGAGTACGCCAAGGGGACCCGATGTCGTGCATTCTTTTCGACTTGGCAATAGAGCCTCTGGCAGCTGCCATTAGAAACTCAACGCTACAAGGCTATCAAATCCCGGGAGGCGATGAGAAGCTGATAACTAACCTGTTCGCCGACGATACTACCGTTTTCCTATCACAAGAGGATGACTTACCAGCATTGCAGAAAATCCTCAATGACTGGTGCATAGCTGCTGGAGCGAAGTTTAATATATCCAAAACTGAAATTATACCGATAGGAACGAAGGAGTATAGGGTGAAAATTATAAACACACGCAAAACCAGACATGATGGAGACGAAATTCCGGATCACATCCATGTGGTTGCTGACGGAGAGTCAGTACGAATATTAGGAGCATGGTTTGGGAACGAATCAAATGGGGCCCAACCATGGGCGACGACACTGGAGAAGATTGACTCCGCCTTGGACACATGGAACAACAGTCACCCCGGGATGGAGGGGAGGAAACATATAGTCCAGATGGTAATTGGCGGGATGACACAATACCTAACACAAGTTCAGAGGATGCCAAAAACCATTGAGAAACGGCTCACCAAGCGGATTCGAAAGTATATGTGGGGTGACGAAGATAAGTGCAGCCCCGTAAATGAAGAAACACTACAGGCCCCAGTCGAAATGGGGGGACGAGGTGTCCTAGACCTAGAAGCGCGAAATCAAGCAATAGATGTAATGTGGCTAAAGGCTTACCTCGACTTGGGCCCGGACCGAGCAATGTGGGGGTCTGTCGCAGACGCGATCTTCGGCATATATGCTCATCCACAGAAAAAGGAGGGTGACGCCGACGATGGTGGGGAGATACCAGACAGCGAAGAGTCTAGAATAGGAGTGAATCCCTTCATCCAGTCGAGCAAGATAAAAAAAATTAGGAAACTGAAACCTGAGCTTAAAAACTTACTGAGCACAGCCCAAACTTTCCAAGTTCGCCCCGAGGGCATTGCCTTTTCAAGGAAAATATTAAGGCAAATGCCAATCTGGAACCACGCCGAGGCTGATCCTAAAATCAAGAGGCTAAACAACTCAGCTGCAAGCCGGTGCCTCCGAACGAAGCACAAAGTACTTCTGGTAGGCCAGGCAGAAAGAATGGCCCGTGTGTTAAAGAGTCGTGAACACCGGCCTAGGGCAAACTGTCAGTGCGAAAATTGCGAGTATCTCAAATCACATGAAGAATGTGAAAACCCGCATAAGTGTTGCGTGAGAGCCCAGGAGCTATTAGACCAACTGCCTGTTAAATGGGATCCCCGCCGAAAGTTGCCGGAGGACTACGAGGCTAACAGAGACATAGACGAAGATGGCGACGACTGGGTAACCTTTGACAGGACAGTAACGACCACCGGAGAACTGGCAGAGATATTTAGGATCTTCACAGAAGGTCAAGTGACCAACGACGTACCTGATATGAGGCCAGACGCCACCTACGCGCAAGAAGAGATGGTAGCCACCGATGGGTCATGTTTTAACAATGGCGATGACAATGCGGTAGCGGGCGCAGGCATATACTTTGAAGAAGATGACCCGAGAAATATGGCGTTGAGACTTCCGAGTACAATGCAACAATCGAATCAGACAGCGGAATTGGCCGCGATTAAGGAAGCCGTACGAACACTTGACGACGAAGTGGATGTTAAAATCGAGAGCGACTCGAAGTATGCAATTAATGCCATAACCAAGAACAAGCGCAAGTGGGAAGATATAGGCTACATAGGCATAGCAAATAAGGAACTCCACAAGGCGACAGTAGCAACACTACGAGGGAGGAAAAGAAAAGTCAAAACCAAATGGGTAAAAGGTCATAATGGCCACGCACGTAACGAGGGCGCCGACATCAAGGCAGACGAAGGAGCAAAGAAAACAGTCCCAGGCGATATTCCTCTCGAAGTTCCACCAACGCTGAAGGTGACAGGCGCTAAGCTCTCAGTGATGACGCAATCTCTGGCCTATAAGGCCATCCGTGAGCGCAAGATGAAAACAAAACTCAAGAAGAGGCCCCGTACTGTGGCAAACATCGAGAAAACGAAAGCTGAGGTCGAGGACGCCTTCGGGTTTATTCCGACTGAGGAGAAGATCTGGAAATCAATGCAAAATAAAGACGTCACTAGGCAGATTCGGACCTTCCTATGGAAGACGACCCACGATGCATATGTGGTGGGCACGCACTGGCTCAGAGAAACCAACAGCCAGGAGAAAAAGGAACGAAGTGAGTGCCAACACTGCGGGATGACCGAATCAATGGAGCATATACTGTCCCAATGCGAAGTCCCAGGCCAAAAGGAAGTCTGGGCGCTAACGAAAGAACTTTGGACAAAAAGGAACCCTGATTGGCCATGGCCAGGGATCGGAGTTGTAATAGGAGCAAGCCTGGCCACCTTCAAAGATGAGAAAGGCCAGAGGAAATCAGGAGACGCACGCCTGTACCGAATCCTGGTGACTGAATCGGCCTATTTAATCTGGAAGCTACGTTGCGAGAGAGTCATTAGGAATGGAGGTGACCACCCAACGGACGACGAGATACAAAACAGATGGGTTAGCATGATTAATGCAAGACTGCAGATGGATTGCAGTATGACACACCGCAGATATGGTAAGAAAGCTCTGCCGGTAAAGACCGTCCTAAAAACGTGGAAGGGAGTACTTGACAACGAGGAGAGGCTCCCTAAAGATTGGACGGCTGTTTCCGGGGTTTTAGTGGGTATAGGGTCGAAGAGGCAGCAGGGGCGTAGACGCGGTAGGTAAGTATGGGGATGACCGCTGGGGCTGTAAGCCGACCTTGTCACGAGTCCCACACTCAGTGCGTAACGGCATTTCCTCGGGGTTCTCTCTTCTCTCAAACTGTCGGAGGTTTCTTGCTTTCCCTCTGACTCAAGTATAAGCGCGTGCGGTGAAGACTAACAACTAACCCTATGTCGACTGTCACTCTCAAATCACTTTAAGCGCCCCACCAAAAAAAAAAAAAAAAAAAAAAAAAAAAGAAAAGGCTCCCCAAGCGAGCACGATTCGGGCTCAGCCCATGTGCATGCAAAGCAAGAAAGAGCCTCTGAGTCTCGCACCCCCGAATGTGCGAGACTCGGAGACGACTCGCGCGAAACGTGTGTGCACGAGTCAAGAGAAATGTGTGCCTGAGCCGAAAAGACTAGGGCGAGAAAGGCTTCCCCAAGCGAGCACGACTCAGGGTAAACCCATGTGTGTGCAAAGCAGGAAAGAGCCCCCGAGTCTCGCACATTCGGAGGTGCAGGACTCGGAGGCAACTCGTGCAAGACGTGTATGCGCGAGTTAAAAGAAATATGCACCCGAGTCAAAAAGACTCGGGCAAGAAAAGCTTCCTGAGTGAGTGAGCGCGACTCAGTGCCAACCTGTGTGTGCCCAAAACAGGAAAGAGCCCCCGAGTCTCGCACACTTGGGTGACCCCACAAAATGTGTCTGTGCGAGTCCAAAGCAAGCAAGAACCTGACTCAAAAAGACTCGGGCATGCGCACAGGGAGAAAAAGAGTCACGCACACTTGGGGATGTGAGACTCGAGGGTAACTCGCGTGAAATATGTGCATGCGAGTTCAAAAGAAAGGTGTGCCCGAGTCTTTTTGACTCGGGCATTGGGTGTGCAAGGCTCAGGCCCCAGGCCACAAAGGAACGGAACAAACAAAATGGAAGGGGAAGGGGAACATACTTCGTGAAGTATAGGCCCCAATGCCTTCCCTTGTAGAGGATCCAGTACCATCGCCCATGGTGTCTGCTGCGAGTTTTGTGGTCCTGTCAGTTTTGAGGGTAATATTCTCGGGGTCAGCAAGATTGAAAGTACAAGGGGACAGGGTTATTAGTTGGCAAAAGGATGTGAGCTGGTGGGTGCCATGAGTGCGTCGAGTGGCGGGGGTGAGAACAAAGGACAAAGGAGCAAATTTGATCACATGACCTACCTTTAGATGCAAATCCACGGAGCGATCAATGATAGGGGTTTAGTGCTTTCTATTGCATGTCAAGCCTTCAACAGATACTGTCTTGTCAAGACAGGTCAAGAATATAAGAAGAACATATGTATATATAGCAATGACATGGGGATCCAAGAGAGCCACAAAAAAAAGAGGAAGCTGTGATGCAAAAATTGAGAGTTGCGACAGCCTATGCCTTAATCTCCTTGCAAGATTGCGATGAATCACCCTCATCCTCATTTTTTGCCAGGATTTTGACCCCTGCAAGATCCCCATTGAACTTGTTCAACAGTGGGATATAGTACTTGAGATATATAACATGATCGTAATTTTTCATATACGTCCTGTGAGTGGTTAGTTAAGTTGAGTTGTTTAGGCTTGCTGGTTGGAAATCATGTTAAAAATGCTTGGCGTAAATATAATAGCAGTACATACTATTCTCTGTACTTGGCATCCAATTGTCGACGGTGCTCTTGGGCACATTTTGCAGCCTCCTCAAAATTTTTGGCCTGTGGACGCTCTGAATGAAGACCCAATGGATGGTAAACAATTTAAAAAATGAGGTACTGCTGCATCCTGAGGCGTGCCTTCTCTCGAAGCTTTGACTTGGGGCTTTTTGGCAGAATGTGAGTATAGTCAGCTAAATCGAAGATTCTAGTGGACTAACTTCTCCTAGTATTGTTCCCAAATAGCGTGGGGATCTGCATGCACCAGTAGTTCCCCATAGGAAGAGTTTCCATGAGGTTTGTTATGGGGTGTGCTCAAGAGCAAAAGGCAGCCACTGTTTACAGTGTAAATAGTGGAAATCACTCGAAAGATGGACGTGTTCGTGACTTTTGTCCAATTGTTTTTATTTATTTTCTTTCAGTCTCCTGTGGCTCTGATTTTTGTATATGTTGCTTACATGTCATAGCTGGTGTCCCAGAAAAATATTGGCCCTAAAGGACACAGAAATGATCCTTCTACAAACATTTTTTGTGTTGGTCGGAACACATCCGATGTCCATCGGAAGTTCGGCCGATCAGACAACAAGTCGTCGGACGAGGTTAGACTCACTAAATTTCACTCGAAAAGACCCACAAAAAAAATTCAGATTGAAGAGATTCAGGACACATAGCTACATGACAGTCTATCTAGAGGAAGAGAGTCTACTGTAGAATACATTTTGACACCCTGCTGCTGGCATTTTTTCGTATTCTTGCAGTTCTGCTGAAGGTTTCCTGGCTCCCGAGTTGACATGAGTAATGACAAAGGAAAAGGAAGACAATTGCTTACCATTTTCCCACCGCCAAGAGAAACACCGCAGGTCACGGCAGCATATGGTTCCTGTGCACAACGGTGGTTGAGCAGCTCATCCGAGACACTGAGCCAGTGAGTGTTGTCCTTCATCAGTTTTGCAGAGGTGAGGGGTAGATGAGCTCGAGGGCAGGAAGGGAATGTTCATAGAATTAATCCAAGAATTCGGGGAGGGTGAATTTGTGTTGTCAAGGTCATAATTCGCACCGTCAAGGTCATGATGGTCATGAGTTGTGCTCATCAAATATGCCGGCAGTCTCTTGCTCATATACTGGGCGAGACAGTCGGCTACATCGAAAAATTCCACAGGTTGATACAATTCCGGCCAAGAGCAAGGTCAAAAGCATCAAACTCCTTTCCAGAATGGAGGATTTGTTGTTGGAGTACTATATAAGGGTTTCATTAGTACTGGGGTCAAGACTGGATATAAATAATAATAAAAAAGAGAAAAAAAAGCCACTCAAACACCGAGTCTGCCAAGTTCCAGGGTCGGATCTCAGTCTCTCAGGTGGTTTACAGAGGGAGGCAATGAAATAAAGAAGGGAAAAAAAATAAAAGGAGCAAAACAAAGCGAGTGGCATGCTTACCTATGGCCAAATTGAGGTGTTTGACCTCCAGCTGCACTGAGTGGCACAATCTCCTGGTAATCTTCTAGAGGAGGAAGAGGGTGCAGAAAGTACCAGAAAAGGATCTAGCACCCCTAGAACCACAGCTGTTTAGGGGGAACTGGGCAGAAGGGATGGCGGTAGAACTGGTGGAAAACAAAGGACAGGTGTGCGGGAGGGCTTGACAAACAGACCATGGCAAAGAAATTGATGGTACAATCTTTGTAAGCAGACCTACTCTGAGGTCACGTGATGCAAAGATAGTAAGGGGAAACAATTGTGAGGGATTCTTCATTCCTCACTAAAAAATGGTTCAGAGATGCACCAACTCAAGATTTCCTAGCTGCTTGACACATCAGCAACTTGACAAGTCAGCTTTTCCGTAGCTTTTTTGGCTTTTTTAAGACGAAAAGCCAAAAAAGTCGAAAAGCTGTTGGAGCTTTTTTAATCTGAGTCCGTTTGTTTAGAAAAGTTGAAAAAGCCGCGACAAGACGAAAAAAGCTCCGGTAAAAGGTACTAAAAAGCTCTCGCAAAACACACAAATGACGCGTAAAAGCAATATATTGAGCACATTTACATACACCAGTAAGTAGCCAAACACGTATCCACCCATTGCCATCCACAGCATGCAACAACATACAAAGAGGTGCGGCAATGCACCACACTGGTCTGCGGGCGACCCCAGTGCTGCGGCTTGCTGCACCTCCCGCACGCGTACCATACCTAGTAACGCGCAGTCAATAGAAGTCAAGCAAGAAAATGAATGAATACCGTGCGTGGGCCACACACAGGTTGACGGGCCCATATGCTAAGGTGTCGTGGAACATTATGGAGTAGGTGGCCGAGGCACACAGCATCAGGGCGATGAGACGCGGCCAGAGAGGTTACTGCCAAGGCCGCAATGGACGGAAGCGGGGGGGACGACACGCTGGTGAGGAAGCGGAGAGCGTTAGTAGGTGTCACCAACGTAAGCTGCAAGCACGTACCGGTCACATATCTTCAAAGCGATCACCGTGATACCAAAACCCACTCCACCATCGCTCAAGTACTGTTGTGATTGACGCAATGTAGTTTGAGAGACGAGAGTGAAGTGTGTTGAAGTAGGTTTGAGCCATGAGGCATCTTGGAGCTTGAGGTAGCCTTGAAGCTTGGGGTCTCTTGAGACTTGAGTAGTGCCCGCCAGCAAATAGCAGCTATACTTGATGAACGAACGCCAGGTATTGAGGAGCCGGTGCGGGAACAGATCAGATCCAGGCAGGTTAGAATATTGAAGAGTGACCTCAGATGTGGAAGGATGAGGGAGGGAGGAAGGAAGCGGGGGAGCGAGCGAGGAGCGAGTGTCGTCGTGGTGGGAAGGAAGAAACATCAACATGGGCGCCCATTATTCGACGCTGATTCGTCGATCAATCAGTCCACGTGCATCGGCTATTGACTTAGCCGTTTTACCGCTGGCACTCGCCTCACTGAGACTGTTCTGCACTCCTCTGTCTAATTCCTACTCCTCCATTCAGGGCAATGGTTTCAAATGATCTGCAAGCTATTTCAAAGCATTTTTAATCAGTTCCGGGCATAAATCCCGCTGACTCCCTCAACCAGTCGACTTTTGGTCCAACTTGAAAGGAGGTTGACTTTAGCGGAATGTCCACTATTTTGATATCAATTCGGCATCTTCTATCATTCTACAGCATGTAATCAACTGCATCGAAGAGTTTTGGTGTCAAAAGTTTCGAAAAGTTGAAAAGGGCCGTAAGCCAAAAAAAAGCCCGATAAAAAGGACCAAAAAAAGTCAAAAAAAGCTCGAAGCCCAAAAAAGTGCGAAAAGCCGCGAGAAAAGTGCTTGTCAAGTTGCTGATGCATGTGCTTTGACGTCACAAATGGGGCTTTCACGTAGACAAGGTGGTTTCCACCTCCGAACATTTTCTTTGCACCGAAATTACAGCACGACAAGGCAGTTTGCTGGGCAGAATGTGATATTTGATCCCATTTTTTTGGCCTCGCACACCTTCCAGAAATTCCCACGCCATTTAAAAACCGACCTTTTTGCCCGACACATTTATAAACTGGTTCATAAACCGCCGTTTATAAACCAGTTTATAAATGAGGCTAATAAACAAGACCCTAGTGACTCACTACCATGTGACCTCTGCTTGAACTTCGTGAATCTTCATCATAGTCTCTGGAGCTCACAAGACTGGGGTTTCTCTCAAAAAGAGAGTGGTATTAGGCTCCACATACAAAAATCCAAATGTCTCCAAAGTCACTCTCAACACCAGAGTAGCTCAAGACAGGCTCCAGTTGGACCAAGCAGAAAGGCAGAAGCTGAGGTTGGAGAGTATGTTGCAATATAATTTATGAAAATCCAAACTAATTTTTGCTTCAGCTGGTTGCAATCCTAACTCAGCAGCATAATATATTGACAACTGCAAACATTTATTGTGAATTTTTCGATATTTTAGTCTGATTTTATGACTAATTTTCATCCAACATCGTCGGCATCGTTTTGGGCAGTGAGGACGCCAGGCGCGCGAGGGCGGGATGGTGGCACTCAACTGTCAATATTATTTACGATTTTTCGGGTATTTTAGCTGTATTTTATGACTAATTTCCATCCAGCACTGTCAGCATTGTGGCAGACAGTGAGCGCACAGGGGCGCACCATCAGGCGGGCATTGGCGGGATGATGGCACATGACTCCTAATAGTATTTACGAATTTTCGAGTATTTTAATGTGAATTTTCTAATATTTTTAAGCCTGACGGCGCTGGCACTGTGTCGGGCAGTGAGCACGAAGGCAGGCGGCGGGTGCATCGGTGGGCACTGCCACATGTGCGCACTTCAACACCTAAGTTCCTGCCAAGTCATATCAGAGGTATGCAAGGTATTGCAAAGTTTAGGTATGGTTATTGCAATTAGCCCTACGGCCCTGTTCTGCCCTTCTAATAGACCCGCCATACCACTCACTATGGCCGGTCTATTAGAACCGGGTATGTGGGATTATTAGGTGGAATGCACAGCCAGAATACATCAATATCTGTAGTCTAGTACTAGAGATGACCACTGCCTACAAATGTACATTTCTTCCCATTGTCGACGCCTTTGCAATCAGTCAGTCATTGATATCCTTTGCACGGGACCATACAAGGGACTGGGCAGTTTAGAATATCACTATTGTCCGGACACGTACTCTCACGACACCGTCGACATGTACGCAGTTTATTTTTGCGCTGGTTTTCAGGAACTCGATGTTTCGCTTGTGGAGCAGATGAAAACAAACAGGCTGCTGGGATGCTGAGGCAGGAGGGTGAAAATTCTTTAGATCCTCGTGGTCTTCCGCGCGGAGGCATGAGCTGTCTATGGTGTTGCCTACTAAGGACACTGAAATTTCCTGCTTGTCTGCGGCATTTTACGCGTTTTTCGCAAATTTAAGAGCGGTGGAGTAACAATCCAGTAGCAGTAGAGTGATGTGAAATGGCCAAGAATGTTGGTTGGTGGAGGAAAGGTCGAAACAAGCAAGACAAAGGGTGATGGCAATACCATCAAGGTTGTCTCTCGAATATTCAACAAGCTCCACAGGCAAACGGCATACCTTCAATTGGTTGGTCTCACCAGCCACATTCGAAATCCGTGCCCTTCATGCAGCCGCAACTCAATCGTTTCTTTTCTGTGTTTGAGCCGGCAAACCTTTCGTGATCAGTTTACTGTTCTTTAAGAGCTGGCCTGATTACGGCCCGGTTCCAAACCCACAGACCCCGCCGCTGTTGCATTTGGTGTTCCTTTGGCACTTTTGACTTTTGTTGAACTTTCTACAGTTTGTCTCGATAGCCTAGTAATTTTAACGCAATTAAAATTTGATCCTCACTGTTGCCTCGAAGAGTGCCAGAGCGAAGCGGCGGCTCATCTTGTAATCATCGGTCCTGTCAATAGCGTTTTGTAGCACCGCTTTTGGTCTTTTCGCTCCGGAACTTTGGAAGCGCATCGGAGTTAGAAACCAAACACGATCACGTGGATGATCGAAAGAACCACGTCGCGGCAACGGTGGTGGTACCACAAAGCCAACTCTCTGAAATAATTAGCAGCCTGAGAAGGCTGGTCAAACCGCAGGTTTGCGGGTATTTTCAGCGACAATAGAGAGCTTGTGCCCAAGCTGCATGCCGTTTTTTGATTGTGCACAAAGCGGCATGCAGCTTTCCCCCCCCCTTCCTCTAAAGGCCATTACGACTGTGTAATGGCATTGGGGTGTCGGAATTTGATTACCAGGCAGAATTTGTAAAAAGCTGCATGCCGCTTGGGCACAAGCTCTCTAATTGCGCACCAATGGGCGTGGCTTCAACTTGAATATGCGTGAATAAACCGCGTCAAAAATAATAAATGCTTCTGAGCCGATCGATAGTGTATTTAAGTCAGTTATGTCACCCATGTTGCTTCGCAATCCAATTCCAACCCTCCAAGAACACCGTAATTTGGATCGTTCCAAATCCAAATCGTCGTCCCTGTGGTTTCTTATATTTTATTTGTTTTTTTACTCGCGATTCAACTTTGAACGTTGCAGCCGAACGGATCATGATGGCTTCAACGATGTTGTATCCCGCATTATGAGTCGTCGATTAATGCTGGGAATAGGCTCCCTCGAACCGAGCCCAGGCAATCAGACTCCGTTCTTTTCTTCCTTTGCGGGTTTAGATACGCTGGAAAGCCCGGGTGGTGTACAGACCAAAGATGGCACAGAGTTTGCAAATCAACTTTGAACATCGTCCAAGTCATGGGTCCTACCGATGTTTCCCGCGTGAGATAACGGCCCATTCAAACTATGTACATTGATTAATTTTCCTACTAACGAACGGCGAACCTCTCGATGAGCCTCTGTTAATAAATCCAGCCATCTGCATCATCTTCAAGCCGTCACCAAACGCATACATGCAGGTAGTCCCATAGTCGTCCACACAAGCCCTTTAAATACCGTTTTCCCCTGAAGAAAATCAACCCGCTTGACACCGCCATTCCTAGTCTCAACCTCGCGATCGTGTAGCTGCCCTGGTGGCACTCCGCTACTCACGGCCTCTGCACGGCATCGATTCACGAATGCCGTAGTCACTGCACGTGCCTCCTCCTCATCCAACAATTCCCAATCAGAGCGCGTTATGCGCTCGTGCATTCTTTTGTGCAACCCAACAAGCACGTCTCCAAAGGAGATCGATGTGGCCCCCTGGGGTAGATTCAAGTCCACTGGCCAGAACGGCATTGCTGGGTGTACAATCCGCAAAGCATTGAGTGCCGGGTGGAAGGCCGACTTGTGAAATTCTGTTTGGTCCACGAGGCTGCTCTGGGGTGGATTGCTGCGGCTCAGAAACACGGGAGCGAATGCTACCGGGGCGAGATCAAAGTGGAAAACGGGAGACGGATCATCACCATCAAGCCAGGGAAGGACCGCTGGGAAAGAGGTATGCTCTACGATGGGGCCAGGATGGGGAGCTGATGGACGGTCAGGCTCTCCGATCTCGTCGTTCCTGGCATCTCCAGCCCAGTAAATAAACCGTGATGTGTCCCAGTGTTCGGCTCTCGGATTAAGAGCTAGAGTGGGCAGGTCAGGCCCAAGTGCATTATTTACTTCGATCGAGTTTCTTGGTAGTCTCCGCTGGATTTCGGGAATGGATGGTAGCAGTGGCCACTCTTGAACAGAACGGCGAAATCTGGCGCTGGATGCTTCATCCCAGTCCGGCTGAGACTGCTTGACCTTTGCCTTGATCGGCGGCATCGTCAGCTGCTGTATTATGCGAGTCATGCTGGGGCGACTGTCGGATGTTTTGTGCCAGCACTCTTCAAGTAGGAGCCAGAGGTCCCCCGAAGAAATGACTGCAAGTCTTGAAGGCCGGGCCCCTTCCACCGTCACCTTGTAAATAATTGCCGCCTCGTTGGATACTTCGAAGAATGGTGCTTTTCCTGTTAAAATCTAATTCGATGTTGAGTTTTAGAGGCGAGAAGCGCCGAGGGATTTTTCGAACCTCGTAGCAGACGCAGGCAAAGGCATAGACATCTGATCCAAAGTGGTTGGAACTCACATTCGATAATAATTCTGGTGCTTGATATCGTAGCGTGCCTGCCCGGCCACTGTGGCTCGAGAACGTCATTTTCAGTGACAACTCGTCAACGATGGAGGAAAGCCCGAAATCGGTGATGCAGGCTCTGCTAGATGGGCTAACGAGAATATTGGCCTGGAATTACAATGTATAAATATGAAGAGTTTGTAGTTGAAACCGCATACCGCCTTGAGATCTCCATGCACAACACGTTCCTTGTGCAGATACTCGAGGCCCATGGCTACATCCACAATCTGTGGAATCAGGTCAAAGCAACTTGCCATGTTGATTAACAGGAACACTTACCAGAGAAATACGATCCATGTTAGTACCAGAGGACTTGCTCAAAAAGTCTTTCAGATCTCCATTGTCCATCCAGGGTGAAATCAGACACAGCCTATTATCGAGCACATACAGGCCGAAGAATGGAAGTAAGTTTGGATGAGAAAGCTGACGCCAAATGAGGGCCTCGCGGCCGAATTTCTAGAACAAAAGGTTCAATGATTCAGAAAATAGTGGGTTTTTACTATTGAATGTGACAAACCTTGAGCGAAGCTTTGACGTCGTCTTCCTTGAATTGCCTCATGCTTTTGACGGCGACAGTTTGACCACCGACCAATCCTTTCCAAATGTCGCCAAACGCCCCACCGGCCACTTGCTGGCCGATCTTTTCCAATCCAGATAGACTAAAACAGGTAGGGTGGAGTCCGCATGCGCCGGAAAGTCTCAAGAGGGCTTTTGAAATCAAAGGTCTAGAACTCAGTTCGTAGGAGGAATCGAGAAGCTGATAAGATTCAGATCAGCTTTTTATGTATTACGGGACCAACAGGGGCGTACGTCCTGGAGCAGATCCAAAAGGTGCTGAGCGACACTCCCCCGACAACTCAAAAGCTGTTTGTAAGTCACAGCGTCAGATAATATGGTGTTGATTTGGCTGAGAACGGAGGAAATATCCTGCGACAGTCGATCCGCCACTTCCATGGCAAATGCACGAATTGAATGCGGGGAGTCCGGTTGTAGTGACTCGTGAGCGAATATCATGGGTAAATCCTGTTATGATAACTCGGAATAAATTACCCACGTCGAGAATGAGCCACACCTTCAAATATCCGAACAAGACTTTGACCACGAAATGATAATTGGCAAGACTAGTTAACATGTCCCATTCTGCCCATTGTTCTGTCGACAGGCAAAGTTCGTTTAACGGGCTAAAGATGCACTCGGTTTCAGTGTTTCCACAGACGGATATGGCTGACCCACCCGTCGTATGTTTTAAGGGCACGTAATACACAGGTGGCAAAGTTCTGTTGGGGGCATGAAGGAGCCTGCATTAGCAACATCACGGAACTCACCCGATGAAGCTCAAACCAGGCGCCCCGTTTCATATTATCGTCCTCGGGAGTGTTTATAGGTAGGAACATTCCAGCGACTGCGGTCACACTCCACTTCCCACTGTCGCTGCTGCTGCTCCTGGGACGCCTGGTGCGTTTCCAGCCCGGCATTCGGATTGGAGAATGCTCGGGAAAGTCGCAGGACTGTCGCGCCGATCTTCAAGTTGCTGCTTCGTCGGTCCAGAGATGGTTTGTGGAACGCCGCGTTACTTTTTGCGAGCCAGAGATGAACGCAAGAGGTGGACCCGAAGTGTGCAAGGCAGTGCCGAGTGTGTCACAATCTGTTGGAAGTCAACAGTCACACGGGAGTCGCGTTGAGCAGGGATATATAGCGCAGGACAGTACGGGGGTACAAAGTGCGATGGGGGGATAAAAGCTAGAGCGACAAGGTAACACGGGGAGATAAATATAGTCCAATGAGGCGTCAAGGAGATAGCACACCGACGAAAGAAATATCTTGACATAGGTTGAAATGGAGTACATACAGAGATAGTAGCAGTCACTAGCATAGGTGTTCGTGAATGCCTATCGATGGTGCTCAACGCCTACTCCGGGCTTGAAAGCTTGAACGCCTATTCCGCCCCCCATCATTTCTGATTGCGGTGATGCGCGGCTCCGCACGAAGTCACAGTAACGCTTCCTGCTATTTCTCTCATCACCACCACCGCTCCAGGATACCAACGCCAGCTGCTCAACAAGCACGATGAAGGGCTAGTTGATGCTCACGACGTCAATGCAGATAATCACCGACGGGAAAGATGCAGCGACAGGGGCTGGGCCGGTTGGCAGGCTTTCAACTTATCCGCAGGTGCGTCCTGCACACCTCCTTCCTATGTTACCAGTACTCACACATCCATGTGCACCTCTTTGTACACGACCCAAACACGTCCCCGCGCGCCTATTGCTCGAACGTACGCTTGCGTGCAATGCGCGCAAGAACGCCCGTGGGCGCGCACAGTTCAGAATCTGTGTGACGAGTTGATATGCTATGGTTGGAATGATAAATTTACGCTCTTGCGCCCGCCACCGTCGAATACTAGCGATGGACGTACGCATCCCGCCGCCCTCGTCCGCGTACCCGAGGAGGGCATGTCTACTAGATTTCGCCTTTACGCAGGCCCTCCCGAGTCGCACGCGCAATCGACTCACGCTGTTTCCCAGTACCGTGCGTCCGCTCTGCGCGCCATCGGGCGCCGTTGAGGTAACGGAATAGAGCGGGTAGCGCCTCAGTTTTAATTATTTTAATTAATCTGAGCCGGCATCGGAGCGACGTGGTTAATACTCAACAAATACTCAATGTGTGCCGTGTAGTCTAAGTCTGATAAACGTTATTTATCCCGCTCCCGTAAACAAGGAGGCAGGGGGTCGATAACCTTCTAGACCGCGAGGACCGCGCATCAAGTGTGACTGATGGCCGCCGCGTCGCGAGTTCTGGAGTAGGCATTCATTGAATAAATAGCTGTTCACTCACAAATAGGCGTTCAAGTGGCCCGATAGGCGTTTGCTGCCGATCAATAGGCGTTCGATGCCATCAGTAGGCGTTCACGAACGCCTATGCTACTAAAGTTGTCGTGCCTCGTTGAAATGTGTGCTGAAAGTCTGCGCGATTTTTGCGATTGGCCCGGGAAATGCCGAACCAATCGCAAAAATCGCGCAACTTTCAGGACACATTTTGACATATGTCAAGATATCTCTTTCGTCTAGTGCTGGGTCAGAAATGTTTCTGTAAATTACAAACCAAAGATTACGCGTAAAATACATATAATTTACATTCTTTACAAGGGGCCCTCCAATTTGAGGGTAAAGAATGGTAAAATATACCTGCCTCCAATGAGCTACCTAGCCTGCTTGCCTCAAGCCAAGTAGCTTGAAGAGGGGTTGCGGGAAGACACTTTTTACCTTGCAGCCGGATATGCTCGACTCTTGTTCGCTCGGCCGTCACAGGACATGACCACATTGGCCAAATGATCCCATGCCCGGTAAACTTTACCGTAAAATACATATTTTACCAATTTTACAGGTGTTTTTTACGGTAAAATATGTAAAATTTTCTGGCCTGCGGCGCTGTAAATTACGGTAAGATACAGGCCAAATGTATTTTACCAGCGGCCCCCCTTCGGGGGACCGTAAATTACAAGTCCAAATCTTATTCTAACCCAGCCCTACTTTCGTCGGTGTGTGGGGACGTAAGGGGTACGGATACGGTAACAGTAATGGACGCGTGACAGGCCACAAACACCGCAGTGTGGCGTGTCATAGGACTGGAGGATATTTTTGCCATTTGGTTCGTGAGAATTGGCCTCGTATTACATACTGATAGACCACATTGACTCAGGGTGCAAGAACAGTGGTCCATACGAAAGCTAAAGAACAAACAATGGCATGCCAGACGGTTAACAAAGGGTGCGGCGGTACGAGGTGCAAGAGAAAGAATGTCTACCGGTTAAGTAGGTTAGGTGCAGACACAGCCTCCAATCGGTCACACTCGCTTCCAGAAAAGCCTCACCAGCGAGGAGAGGATATATGATACTGACGTGGTCCCACAATTGGAAGCGAGGTGTTCGGCCCTGACCGCGCCAGAGATCTTATTTGCACGTGTTGACGCCAGACGCCAATGGTCTCGGCTCATCCAAATCGGGAAATGGGCACGAAAAAAAAAGGATTGTAGAAGAGCTAATGACAAGGTGAAGGATATCCGAACAGAGACTGGTTTCGTGGGGGTATAGAGGGATAGCTAAAGACACGTCGTTTGGATAAAAGCGCGCGGAAATCAGACGAGTAGGACAACGAAGTGTGAAGACAGCGAAGGGGACATTGGAGTCGAGAGCCCCCGTATGCCCCCGTACGAATGGGAGCTCGCCCATCCGACCTCGTCCTTGCGCGTCCAGCATCCCTACGTCGGGCCCGGGTTGCATCCTCGCGAGTCGCAACGAGAAGGACCAAAGAATATCATGACCAGGGCCCGGCTCAGCACACCGCGCCACGCGAGAAGACGGGCGGACAATGGACCTGACCCCCCGTACGGAGCTCGTCCCGCAGAGACGCAAAGGGGGGAAGGTAGGACGAGGGAGATCGCATGTGACTTGGTGCGAATGGGCATTAGGGATGCGGTTCTCGCACTACAGCCCGTGATCAACGGCAGCGCAGAGGGGGGAGTTCCAAGAGACGCCAAAACGCGGATGGAGCTGTGTACCTTGCAGAGGTGCAAATGCGGTGTCATCAACGGCAGCGGAGACAGCGCAGAGGGGTAGACGCCAAGATGCGGATGGAGGTGTGCATCCCGCAAACGCGCATAGTATGTTTTGCCAAGTGCGTGCGCATCGTTCCGCGACCGTGCGCCGCCGTAGTTTCCTTCCCTGGGGCACGGACAAGCACAGTCCCTACTCGTTTCGATCTCCAGCTCTGCGCCAGCCTTGCGCGACACGCTCGTTCCTGATGACCACAGACGCACGAACTAACTCTGAAGTATGGTCGCCAAGCAGGACACGCGGACGCCCGCGGGTTGTAGAAGGTCGAAGGTACGGACCCCGCGCATCCGCGTCTAGTCGAGAGGAAGATGAGGAGGTGAATGGGTGGGTGGGAATCCGTTAGAGCTGGGGGAGGCAGGCGGACGAGGTGGATCGCTCGTATCTTCATCTTTCGTGCGGCACACGAGGCGACGCCGATATTTTGTGGCATGGACGCAGGTAGAGCACGGACGGAAGGGCGCGCGTCACTCCGATGGAGGGAAATGCAGGAACGCGACGAACGACAGCCAAGGGAAGAGAAGACGCTCATCCACGGCCAGGCCCGCGCCACAGGCGAGGAGGGAGAGCAACGACGCAGCGTCCGGGACGAGCAGGACGGCGGGGTGCACCTTATGTATGAGCGGGTGAATGAACATCCGGGACACCTGAGGGAGTATGAGCGAGAGAAGAAGGAGCGCAAGGGAAAGTACCTTCCGTCCTCGCGCATTCGTATTGTGCACTCCGTCAATCCCACCACCCTCCATCCACTCCCGCGACTACATCCGCGGCAGGGTACGGCGAAGCAGGGAGGTTGGGCGGGGGATCTGCTGGGCGTGGAGCGCACCTGGCCCCACCGACCGCTTCGCGGCTCCGTCCTGGACTCACTCGTCCATGTCCATCCCAGATTTCCGGCCTCGACACACTCCTCCACCACCCAAGCACCTCGTCCTCGCCTAGGCTAGGAGGCGCGCGCGCGGGGAGAAGTCTCCTCCATATGCGTCTGCATCTGGTCATTGCCCACGTCATCTGGTACCTGGCAATACGGAGGAGGTCGTGACGGGTATCCGCGTCCAAGACGAGTAAAGCGGACACTGAGAACGCGGAACGCATATGCGCGATAGCTGAGAGAGAAGGAAGAACAGTGAGTGAGCTAAGGAGAGCGAGGAAACAGAGCTGAAACACACACCTCTGTGTCCCCTTCCTGCGCCTCCACTTCTCCGAGCGTTCATCTCCATCCCCGCCCCAACCCCGCCCGAGCGCGAAGCTACATCGACGCGGGCACGGGCATGACAGCGAGGTGCATCTGTGCACGAACTCGGACACGGACGCGAACGACGCCACACTGCGAGGGGAGGCACCAGCGAAAAAGTGGGTATCCAAGGAAAGGGGAATCTACGGCGCACAACCGCCACTACCGACTCGGACGAGGGACGCAGGCTCAAGTGCACCAGGCAAGGTCTTCGCCAGTCGCGTACGCGCCATGTGCCCACCCAGCCAGCTCGGCCTCGGGGTCGACAGTAGGGCTTATGTATCGTGCAGCGCGGGAATTTGAGGATCTGAAGACTAAGTCTGCACTCCATGACGCCTGAGGGAGACTAAGCATCATAAAATGAGATTGGTGGATACCCGTACCTCGCAATCTCCATCCACTCTTTTACATCCCCCCTGATCTTTGGACGACATAGCCCAGCGGGAGGAGCAAAGCTGGTATGCCAAGGGAGGCGTCGGCAGCTCAAGCGACGCACACAGTCTTAACGATTGCGGGCGACTGAGGTTAGGGCGTCACTACGGCCGCCGGGACATAATGCAAAAACCGCCCAGACTCTAGTGAGAAGGTTAGGACAGACTCAGAACAAGCGAGCGGGCCCTGCTACGCACGAGAGAATCCAGTTTTCTTGTCGAGACACCGGGCAATACGCGGCGAGTGTTAACCTTCTCGCTGAAGGTGCGTTTGCGTCATTTGCTGCAAGCTGCCGTTTCTTTTGTGGTCATCAAGATGTGCCACCCTACTAGGAGCACGTCGGCGAACGGTAGCCGAGAATACTTGAGTTCCATTCAAAGTTGCAATGAAGAAACACAAGAAAAATGGCTTGCAAGACGGGAGGGAGGAAGTGTGGGAGCGAGGCGGAGTTTGAATCACGATCACGTGTGTGGTCCCATCTCGGCGGCTAGTCGCGTCATACTCAAAAGACCGCGCAATGAAAACCAGGGTTCAGACGCTTCGATTCGGAATTCCATAGGCTCATTGAGGTTGTGATTTCCTTGCATTCGATGGATCGAGTACACGTGATAAGCTTTGAGCTTGAAGTCGCCAGGGCCGGGAATTCGAAGAGTCCTCTGCAGTCAGTTTTCGTCGGAAAAATTTGCCCGAGTGTGATCCCTGCGTAAAGATAACAGTCAAGATAATTAATTTACAACTGACTGGGCCTCGTCGATATATGTCCCTTGTAACTGCGTGCATGTACCCTTTCCTCTCCTCTAGCTGAAATCTCAACTATTCCTGTTCCGGCCGACCGCGTATTCACCGCAACTCGTTGGATTAAAATAGAACATTTACATGAGATGAACGTTGCTGAACGAGCTCGCAGTGGCACACACGCATCGGCCGTGCTCAATTCGCCATGAAAATGGAGGGTTGAATGCAGGCCCAGAAGATACTGACCCTCGACCGGTCTATTCTTCTCAGGCTGCTCAAGCTTCCTCTAATTAGAGTGGCTAACCTAGGCATCTGCGTGCAAGACACCGCGACCCCGTCACTGTGCTCATCAAAATACACTTGTGATCGATTTCGATTGCGTTTATTGACGCAGGTCAGTGGGCAAGTCATTCCACCGATCTTATCCGATTTACTAGACTTGACCGTCCAATACAGTCCGGATTGATGGTCAGTGCTGAGGCGTGTGTTTCCTGTAGCGCCGAAGATTTGACTCCATCCGAGGGTAATTTGAATCACATGTTACCAAAGCCCGAGACTGGCTCAGAACCGCAAACCCACGTCGCCGGCAGTCGGCGTAACCTTTTCCTGACGCTTTCCTCGACCATCCATCAACTCCATCGATATCGTTACTTAGTACCGCCCGAACCCCAGACCAAGGGCCATGCTGTCGGCATAGATGGTATACTTAGCGCCGACGCGCAATAACTCGTTGAGCTGAGTAAAGGACCCGACTGGAGCGGCTCGGGGTTGTGCGTCAAAGACACTTTGAGCCGCAATCTTGCACTGGATCTTATGCGCCTTCCAACCGCCTTTTAACGAGCAAGTTGACAACATAAACTGGGATATTATGATAGAATTCTAACGGTGTTGACATTCTTGAGAGCGGTATCCCACTAGTCAGATAAAAGTCCGAGTGGCACAATGACGGCTCACTGGTTTTGCATGCCGAACACCGGTTAGTGGCTGGTTTGGAGCAAATGCATACGGATTCTGTGGCGTCGGACATGTTAAATGCGTGACATTCGCAGAAGTCGCCAAGATGTCGCTGGATTGACGATGAGAATGAAAAAATGAATCGAGCTTGAATCGAAAGCTTTCGAGGTCTGTGCAAAGTCTGAGAGTAAGAAAAGCTGAAAAAGGGAGTTAAATGCCAAACTGCTTAGACAGCTCGACGGACCTTGAGATAATTGGGCCTGCCGTTGATCCGGATGAGCCTGGATGAACCAACCGTAAGTTCAAGAAGCAGTTCGAGTCCCCACAACTTGCTCACAACAGCTGAGTAGCAAAGAGGGTCTGAAGGCTCTCTGCGAGGCACGCTATATCAGACCATGGGAGGAAAACGGCCCAGATCATGAATTGAATTTTTATTCCTTGTGGTGTTTGCGCCGCCACCGATGGAGTGGCTCTTGAAACGATGCTGGAGGTCTTTTTTCCCTTTTTTCCACGTCCGATCCATTATTTCCCTGCTTGCACACCACCCTGATCCAGCAGATGTCTCTGCGAGACCGCGCATGCTCCTGATTTCCTTCATCTTGTGATTTTTGTCCCGTTGTCGTCCTCCCGGTGGTCGTCTTTGCCGCTGTTCATCTACAATCCCGCTTCCCTACATTGTCCAAAAAGCAGGGCGGTTTGAGTATATCCGTGGCGGCCGTTCCTCAGACCCAAGGACTTTGGGGAGACTGCATGATGTGTTTAACTTCCGAGGAAGGTCCACAACCAAGCATTGAGCATGTTTAACTTCTGAAGAAGGTCCACTTTGATTGTCAAATAGCGTGGTGCTCTGAAGCGATGTCTTCTTCATCAGCCAAACCTGGGTCTGCTATGCAGTTCTACGTACTTGGTGTAGTCTCTGTAGTGCCCGTAGTTTAGGGTACCATCTGTGTAGTTCTGTGTAGTCTAGGCCAGTTCTCTGCTCAGAGTGACCATATATGCATCGAGAAACTCAAGCATGATATGGGGTCCACACTGTTGCCCAGGTCTCAACACTCTACCTCACCTCAAAGATTCAGATCCTTCTTGTGTTTCATGAAGACAATATTATTAAGAGACTTGTCTAGGCACTGGGCCCCATCCAAGGAGCCACATTACCCACCACATCCGACCACATTTTGTGCAAGAATCCATGCTCCATACCCGTCCGATTTATTGCTCGGTCAAGCAGGGGGTCATGGCGGGTCATTTGCCAGCCGTTATACGGAGGACCTCACTAGCTTCGTAGACTTTCTAGCATTGTCGACTGTGTGCCGTTCGGTTCTCCGTCCACCCCGGGAGGCTGTCGATGTCCTATCCTACTGGGACTTGCACTGCATGCTGTGTACTGTTCTGTGATTACCCTATACTGTAACATATATAAACTTCACTAGACAGAGTTGTTGTGTGATGATGTGCATAGAGACGGGATTTGGGAAGAGCTCGACATGTAATGAATGAGGAAAATGAGATACAATTTCCGCTACACCCCGTAGAGTACATGCACAGTCGTAAAATTGTCCAGTGGGAGAGCAGATAGGTGGTAAGACTAAAGATGTGGAAGATAGACGCTCCACTCTACGTCAATGAATGCGCCGGGTGAGAGGGCGCGGAGGGTGGTGAAGGGAAGTGTGATGAGGAAAAGGCGGGCGAGGATGTAAGAAAAGATAATTCTCCTCTCAAATATGTACATCGAAGAAGAGCGATACCTTTCATACAGACCAGGGGATATACACAGAAATAAGGACCTCGCTAGAGGCAGAAAAACCATCGCCTCGGGGATCGCAGCAACGGACAACGAGCTGGGCTTCCACATCCACATTTCGGCAACGGAGGGGAAATGCGTGTTCCAAGCCGTACAGTGGATTGCGCCAAAGATCACGCCGACGAGAGCCTCTGTAATTACAGAGACTCCAAAGGTGAAGTCGGTAGCCTTCCCCATGGAGCCCTGGGACCAGTATGAGGGTACTGCGTTGGATGATGCCGAGGTGAATGATATCGTGTCGGAGTCATCATTATCGGAATAATGCCCGGTCAGGGCCCCGAGTAAGCTGAGCATTAGAGACAAGGGAGCCGTCTCAGCCTCTTCATCAGGCGGAAGGTCACGGCCGATATGGACCGGGTGTTCAACATCAAACGGTTTGTTCCACCAAAGCAACCAGATGAAGACGTTCACCACCGCAAACGCCAACGTCGCAACTTCAACCTCGGTTACCGGAAGACGCTGGTGAACACGGGCCAGACACTGTGTCGTGAACCACAGACCCTGGGCCAGTGCGATCCCTTGGACACTGTCCAAAGGGATCGCCAGTGCGTCGCCTTTGCTTTTATCCATGATATCCTCCACTTCAAGGTTCCTTATATGTCGGAGATATTCACCTCCGATAATAGGCTGTCGCAGCTGCTTCATAGTCGTAATAGGATGGTGGCCCCTCTTCGACACGAATCCACCCATAGCAAATTAGCGATGAAGAATCCGTGGGTCTTTGAGACACCGAACTCTAGGGAGGGTTAGAATCAGAGATAAAGCCCAAAGCGATTGCTACACACCCTTCGAATACTTCTGCGCTGCAAGAAACTGTCTGCCTGCGAAGCCGACCATTAATTCGGGAGCAATGATCGCAAGGGCGAGGTAATGTGGCTATGCCTGCGGATCAAATCACCGCTTCGCTTATTTTATTTTTATTTTATTTTTTTGGAGCGTTGGGTCTCTAACCTAACGATACTCGGGCAGCAGAAGCATTCCAAGTCGTCCGCTTGTGTTTCTGATTGTGAACCAGATGTTGCCGGGGAAGATGTCCAGGAGGAAATGCCGTTACGCACAGTAATTACAAGTGTGGGACTCCAGCCTTAATATATTAACCAATGCCATTTCTCCCTTTTCGTAAGTCCAATAATCCGGCAGTGAATCTTCATTTAAAAGCAGACCACTCCAAGTGTTCAACACTGATTTTTTGTTGAACGATAGCGAACCAAATCTGTTCTTGTTTGTCAAGATACGATCTCGACTCAACAATGTGTTGACAGATCTCAGCCATTGCGTACAGATTGCAAGCTCTGAGTGGACTTTACCTGGATGAGTTAAGACTCTATCCACTCGCAATCTCCAAATTTCATGCCAGGCCACCGATACCAAGATGGCAAACAACCGGCCTTTCTCTGGCAATATTCTGCCACTTGGATTATAAAATCGTACAAGATTACATCCCAATATCAACCCCCAGTTCAATTTTGGCCAATCTAAGTATTTCCTGGACCAGAGTTGGCGAGTCAGGTTCCAAATTAATTTTTGTTCAGGTGCCCTACATTCTAAGGCAATATGCTCCAGAGTTTCCGGTACCTCACATATGTGACAGCGTCCGAAAACTTCCGAGTGTTGAATGTGAGTCCAGAAATCTCCCACTCGGAAAATTTTATGTATACATTTCCAGTAGAACTCGCGTGTTAGACGTTGGAAGGTAGTGGAGCGAATACTCTCCCATATCATTTTATCAGTCGGGGTAATGTTTGAAAATTCTCGAACTGCGCAACGGATTCGTTCGAGGTTGACAAAGGTTGATTTACGGTGAGGAATCGTTGCGAGGCTGTTGATTATCTTAGTAAACAGTCGTTGTGAGCCACTGTGTATTGGGATTCCCGGGCAATTGAACATCAAGTCAACTTCTATATCAATCTCGACATTAATCGTCGTCGGACTGAGAATGTATTTTGCTGGGTTCGACTCAACTTTCTTGAATTGGATTCTTCCAGAGTGTTCATTTGAGGCCGCAAAAACTGCGTGTAGCAGCTTGAAGCCAGGATTTAGCATGTCCATTTCATATTTGGTTCGTTCTTTGACTAGAACCCGAAACAAGAAATCAGAGGATACACATATTAGAAGAGGTTGATTTTTTGGGGAGTATTGTAAGGTATGTAGGAGTCCACCTAAAAGGGCACTTGAAAAGGATTGTGGAATACTTGGTTTGTCAAATCTCATTAGGAGAACCTTGCAATCTGTCTGATGGTCATGAGTAACAGTCATGACAGCTAAGTGTATTTCGGCGTTAAATTCACCGGCATGTCGAATATGAGGGTGTAAAAATACTGTCAAGAGACTAGGTTGGTGTCCAGTAATGAGTACTCTCCTTGCTGGAACCTCGTTTAAAAGTCTCCGAATGCAAAGATCTGGAATCCTCGGTTAAGGTTGTTTAACAGGAAGTTAGGATCAAAAATTTTGACTTCACCTGTTCGCACCGGATTGCTATTTAATTCAGTTTCCTCGGTTGTCAGGGACAAATTCCCGTAGCTAGTATTATCTGCGGTAGGGTTCCATTTTCGATGGATACTATCAATCAAAATCTTTGCAGTGTCAATGCAGTTTCCGGGATGCTTACATCCAAGTTCGACGCGGTCACGTTGGCAGGGTCGACATCCACAGTTCTGGTGACCAATTCCTGAAGGGTTGATTGTGTGGGGCTTCCGTTGAACAGTAGTTCTACGTGTAGCAATAGTTAGAACATCTTCCACAGATCTAACATTGTGGTTTAATCGCAAGCATGTGGCTGCTTGGCGGCGGCATGCGTGATCATAATCTGACTTGCGAACTGCTGGGTGTTTCCAGATAGGCATTTGTAGTTTAACATCATGCCCCAGAGAGAGAGCAGTAAAATGAAGTCGGTATTTACGTGCAGTCATGATCATTTTCTTAATCTGATCTGGGAGTGGAGTTTGAATTGAAATTGGGAGATGGATATTTTGCAAGAAAACATTGATAATTTGCCCAGGTTGGACTTTCAAGTAACTAGTTTCCAGCCATTTTGCCAACATAAAATCCACAAAATAACACCAGGAAGCTCGTTAAGGCCCTTGCATCAGAGATGTCTGAAGATTCCACAGGTCAATCGCCTCGTTGCGAGCTTCTATGTTCAAAATTTGTTTACCTCCTTCTAAAATATCGGAGTACATAGCATTGGTAGAAATTCTAGCTCGTTTGCCATCCCACAGGAAGCCAATTATCAGTTCAGTAAGTGAGTCCTTAATGTTGTTGGGCATACCTTGTACCCTGGTCAAGTATTGAGACCTGCCACCAACAACCATATCAATAATATGACGCTTTCCCTCAATGCTGGGGTTAGTCAAACTCCAGCGCTCCAAGTCGTTCCTGATTTTGTCCACTGTTGACGGCCACAGAGTCAAGTATGGTACAGCATTGCCAATCCAGGCACCTAGCAGCCGGCATGTTTCGCCATCACGCACGATTCTGATGTTGGGACAGATGCACTCAGTTTGAGTTTTATTGATCCGCCTTTCAAGCACAACCTTTTGACGGTAGCTTAAGTTGCCAAAAGGCAGGATTATTGTTTTGCTCTGATTGAATTCAGCGGTAGATGCAGCGCACCAGAGGTCAAGAATGGCCCAGAGACTTGACCATGAGTCTCGGGATGAGAGAAATATTGTAGTGTCATCTGCAAAGAGCGAGAGGACTAGGTTTTTGTTGGTACCAGGAATTTTAATACCTTTCAAGTCAGCTTGACGAATGAGACAAGCCAAAGGCTCTATAGCCAGGTTAAACAAGAGGCATGATAGTGGATCACCCTGTCGGACTCCGTGCAAAACAATAAATGGGTCACTTAACATACCGTTCACCATTACGACTGTTTTTGCATTTGTATATAGATTTGCAATTGTCCTATAAAATTTGGGTGGGAATTGCATGTGGCGCAGTACACGGATGAGGTAGTCATGGTTGATTCTGTCATAGGCCTTCTCTAGGTCGAGGGCTATAATAACACCATCTTCTTCTGTGACTTCGGCGTAATTTAAGAGAAATTTGGCAAGCTTGACTTGGTTTTCAATTTTCCTCCCTTTCATGAAACCAGCTTGATCCAGATGAACTAAAGCCGGTGCAATGTCCATAAGCCTGAGAGAATATGCCTTTGTCATTAATTTATAGTCAGTGTTTAACAAAGTAATGGGCCGGTAATTTTGTATCAGAGCTTTGTTTCCCTTCTTGTAAATTGGGCATAGCCAGCCATCATTGAAGTTCGTGTCCTTAGTGATACCATTGACCTCAATGTGTGTGTAAAGCCTCGCAAGGAAATTCATGATATCAAAGGTTACTTGCAAGGTTCCTTTCATTTGCTGAAATTTGATGTCGAGTGTTCGGAAAAACTCATATGGTATGCCATCCAGACCAGGTGCTTTCCCATTTTTTTGAGAGTTTAAGGGCCTCTCGAATATCTTCGCCTGTGAGTTCTCTGTCCATCTCGCGGTATTGACGTTCAGACAGGTGTGCGTCACATTTTTCTAAGACAATTTCTGTTGCCATCAGCCGACTATATTCATCAGGCAGATCTTTCCCCTGGACAGTATTATGATAGTCTCGGGCCAATTGCGCCATGTGTCTCGGCCTATTTTCGAACCTTGTTTTTGCTGAATCTGTTTCAGAGTCCATCTTAAACTCATGAATTGTGTCGCGTGTTTGGTATCCATGCGAGGAATGAGTCCAGAAATTTGTTCGCAAGGTCTCGCCTTCAACATCGTATCGAGCATTCAACATAGCCTTTTTTTCCTCAGCTTGTTCTCGCTGACAAGTCTCAATTTTATCTTCTAGCATTGTGATAGCCTCCCAGCGATCAGCAAGGGGCATGTCATTATCATGGATAATAATCAATAACCGTGCTTTCCATGCTCGGATTTTGCGCGCGTATTCGTTTGTTACATACCGTGTACAGTGCTGGCCATATTCAACAACTCCGGACTTGAATCTAGCCCAGAGAGTTTGTACATCATCTTCGGAATTTTCGCCTCGGTCAACCCTCTCAATGGCTTCAATCAAGTCATTGGCCAATTGTTGGACACGAGCCATGAATTTGGGTGTTTTGAGAAGGTAAATAGGCATGTTCCATCGGCCATGACCATGTTGAACTTCTGGTCTGCAAGTTATCTGGGTAAGTATTAATCGGTGGTCGGTTTTCACTGGATAGTCCAGTCTCTGAACTGGTCAAATTTATGACTGTCGACACAAGTACGGTCGATTCTGGAGTATGAGCTAATGACAAGTCCACTGTTTTTATCTTTGCGGTGTTGCCAACAAGTGTAGTCTCTCGTGTCAGGGAAGGTCGTCCGCCAACCGTCCGCCAACCATCTTGCCAGCGAAACAAGGCTTTCAGCCTTTTGAAGGAAGGCGGGACATCATGCGCAGTATTGGAAGAGCGGTCCATGGGGTCTCACCATCGCCACCGAGGAACTCGACCAGCTTGAATGGCGACTGGCATACACAGACAATGCTCCGCGTACCCCGAGTCCTCGCATGGGCCGCGTCTGGTAGCTAATCGGTGCATTCCCGCTCTGTCTTGACCCTCCTCCCTCACTGTCCCTCCGCCCTATTTACTACCTTTTCGGCTTCTGTGCTAACATCGACCCTTTGCGGGTATAGTTCTCCTCACCGATTAGCTACACCTAGGGTGGGGCACGGGTTCGGGTAAAATCCGCGGGTTTCCGGGTCGGGTTGTGCGGGTCCGGGTCACGGGTTAGAAAGATTTTAAACCCGTGCTGACCCGCACCCTACCCGCGGTATATAAGGGTATTTATGGGTTAATATTCCGGGAGGATTGGGAGGTAAAACAAAGAGATGTCAGCTTCCAAAATGTGTGGTCTCTGCTTTCTTCTTATTATTTTGCTGTGCAGTGGTATCAATTACAGATTGGTGGCAGTCTGTGCCTGTTTCTCCAGCTATCAATATGCTGCAAAAGCTCAAACACGGTTTTAATTTATGCAGCGGATGAAATAAATGTGTTGAAGTCCACAAATTAACCCTAAGCACACTTGATTTTTTAAGTTGAATGCTACAAGTGATACCGGCGATACCGCGGGTAAACCCGTGCGGGTTATAGACCCGAGGGTGAACCCGTGTGTACCCGTATAAAGTCGGGTACGGGTTTATACCCTTACCCCCATGGGGTACGGGTTCCCCGGGTAGGGGTCCGGGTTGCCTCTTTTAACCCGGACCCGTACCCGTGCCCAACACTAGCTACACCTCACCCCGTGCTGGCACCATAGGTGTGTACTCTAACCTTGTGCTCTTGCGCTCTTTCTCTGATCACTTCGTTTCGACTCTTTCCTAGGTCGCTACACGCTCCTCTCCTCCCAGCATCTTAGAGGACTTCCACAAACATTAGCGCCAGCATCGATCCCGACGCCAACGCAAAGCTGTGCAAAAGACGAGTTTAAAATAAGTTTTTAAGACTCATAACCCTCCCCACCACACACATCGTATCTCATCGATCCTTTTCCTGGCGCCACGGCTCTGGGCGCTCGTAGGCGCTCGTCGAGGCGCCTGAGGCCACCCCTTCAGGGCCTTCACCAAAAGTTCAAACTCCACTCCGAATCTCAGGCTCAGCTCGAGAGGTCTTGAATATCGAACTATCGAACATCCCACATAATCTTGGATCTGCGCCTGTGGAATCCGAGACTCTACTTCCCACTCCTGTCGGTACAAATACTGCTGCATCCTTCTTGCAAACACGGTTTTCAAGATTTTAAATGATCATGCTGTGACCCTCATACCTTTGTGGTGTTCTCAATATTCGCTCTGGGACTTTCGCTCTGCTCGCAGCGCTCTGATTTCACATCTCTTGTATCCTAGGCACTTACGAGGGAATCTTGTCAGCTTCTGGACCCGTAACCGCACCATAGCTTGTTCTGTTATCTGCTTGGGCTCGACCGAATTAGATTAGCCAAGATCGAACCGAGGGGCAATTATGCGGCACCTGCTGACTCTCGTGACACGATGCTCAGCATTCGAATGTATGGCTTACCCTGCACCACTGCACGTCTTGCCGGAGTCACCGGAGTCACCGTACGTAACGTCTCCCGCATCCCACAGCTTTTAGCGACGGATTCGGAAATGAGACGGCGTGCAGCTGACGTTTCAGGAGTGAATTTGCCGCAGCATCCCAGCATCACGGCTCCCGCCGCGATGGTACCTAACAACTTCCCCAAGAGCGTGAGCGGCCTGAGGATCGTTCTCGCCGTTAAGACTAATGACGCTTCAGAAGTTGATTTGCCGCAGCATCCCGGCATCACTGCTCCTCCCTCGATCAGTGACCGCCCATAAGGCCTTGGGTGGAGGTCTCAGGATCTCCAAGGCCTTGGCTGATTTTTCCCACGCATCCAGGCGGTATCAAAATTGTATCAAAAACAATAAATTTAAGCTTGATATTCCTCATCCAAGTCAATCTCAATGGCGCTGTCGTCGGGACGGGCATCCTCCTCTTTGTCTGCCAGTTCCTGCATCAAGATCTCTTCCTCTTCCATGACCCGTGCAGACGGCTTGTGCACGCGGTTTCTCTGCCCCGCCGAACAATAGCGCGCGTCGACGGAGAAGAAAAGATGGGGGAAAAAAATGACATAGTGATATTCACGTGATGCTCTAAGGCTTGGCCAAGGGCAGAACTTCCGGCCGAAAATCGCCAAGGCCTTGGTCAAGGCCTTGTTAAGGGCTTGGAGTTTTAAGGCCTTGGGCCTTGGGCGATCACTGCCCTCGATGGTGCCCCAAAAGCCTCCTCAAGAGCATGAGCGGCCTGAGGATCGTTCTCCGTCAAGACTAATGATGCAAGAGAACACGAGCCCATCAGTAACTAACCACATATATGCAGCTCAATTATCCTGTTTTAAAAAACGATGCAAAGCTTGGCAATTCACGGAATTAACGTGTATGTCGTAAGGACGGCCTTGGGCAACACTCTAAGTATGCTCATCTTTGACCGCAGTTTCGAAACACATATGAAAACGGGGGCGCTTTGCGGCTCGTCTTGTGTCCTGATATCGGGCCGATTCGAAGTTGATCTTGGTGGAGCCTGGCTGCATTGAGAAGCTATAAAGATTGGTGGTAGGTCTCCTCTCGCATTGCACCGCAAGGAGCCACGCATCTAACGAAACGCTGCCTGGAATCCTCATCCTGCTGCTTGCTTCGGCTACTACCCCTACCGTCTTGGCCTGTGAGTTGACGACATCTTTCTGGGCGATGGATAATACTCACGGCGAATGTCGTAGGTAAAGCGTGTGCTATGGCTCAATCTGCGGTTACACTCTGGCAATTCGGGCGACCTCGCGTAGCAGCCGGACTGGTCACTCTCCCCTTACAGCCTTTGGGAACCGCCAGCGATGGTTCAGAAACAACCTATCTATATCAGGTTCTTAGTCCTACGGTTATTATCACGACGGACCAAGGAGGGTTCGCGACTACCACGGTCCCTGCTACAGGTGAGCTGCCTCGTTGAAATGGCTGGTCACTGCTTGTGAGTTGAATGGATCTCAGTTTCGCGGACTATTGTTGCTTCCGCGTCGGGGTGGGTGGAGCACTTTGGGACAACGGAAGCCATCGAATGCGATCTCATCAACTCGGGATTCGGGCAGTGTCTGAACATCAATACTGCCAGCATTACTGCCAACAGCGGGTTACCAACCCCGCTCGTCTTCCCGATTTCGACCTCGACGCCGGTTATGTCTCGTTCCTCGACGCCGGTTGTGTCACTTCTCCCAACAACGACTCGTAAGTCATCCATTCCTATTCATCATATTCTTTTACCGCATCTTGAATGAGTTGATTTGCGGTAGATGTGATGGCCACTCCGACTTCGAGCCCAACCAACAATCAAGTTCAATCCGGAGGAGCATCAGTTGGAACCATTGTAGGTGGTGTGGTGGGAGGGACTGCTGTATTTGGGATCCTTCTGACCACGCTCTTTTGCTTGCGACGCCGACGGCAGCGGAGCTTAGATCAAGAAGTTGCTCCGCGTGTCTACGATCCAACTATAGCCCCGTCGGAGAGGTTCAATAATGGCGCTTCTGGTTTCGAAAGTCCTGTGTCATACAACACAGAAGATGTTGGAGTACCGGCACCATACTTTGGACCATCACAACTAGGATCAACTGCGAGCAATCCCACATCTCGATCGGCCGCCGCCACTAATAGTTCAGGCTTATCACCGGCTGCGCAGCGCAACCCCGCGAACGTCCGGAGGAATGAAAAAAACTTAGGGAGTAGGGGTATTGGCTCATCCCTACCATCGGATATATTTACGTCGGAACTGGCCACGATTGTCCCGCCGCCCCAGTACGAGACATGACCATTCAGAATTGAAAGTGCTTCACGCGAACTGGAATCACTCGTGCGACTCGCTGTCATCGAGGAAGTCAACAAAATGCATAATTTGAGCTGGGCCGATGTGCGACCACAACCATGACACCGATTCAAGAAAAAGAAAAAACGAATGGAAATCTACCTGCTTGGTTAAAACCAAGATCTAACATAAGTATAAAAATGCTGAAAGGAAAGTAAAGAAACCTGCACGTAATAAATTATTCGCATTATTTGTGCCTCTTGTGGGGCAGGAGATGTTTGTTGTCTTGCTATGCTATACTGGAGACGGTCAAATAAAAAACGTTCTGGTTGCGCGCAACACATTCTCAGAGTGAGGTTCAGAAGTCCTGCCTTGTACTCCGTGATATCTGGGCAGTGGGTATTTCTATAATTCTATTGAATTTGTGTAGGTTAGCCCGAGGTAGAATAGAGAGGGATAAGCAATTATAGGATACTCCAGAGCCAGACGGAGCCCACTTGGGTGGGCACGATCGGTAAATAAGATATGGCAGGAACGGTTACAACTGGAAAAAAAACAGCAGTACAATTGAAACGCCTTCCTCAGCCCTACCAGTCGTCCGTGTCGGAGATCATATAGTGGGATCCTGCCAAACGTATTACTATCCGTACCTCGGAGCACAACGGACGGCTCACTCACGATCACATTTCCCAGCCCGTCTCGCAGCGATGAACCTATCCGCAAGCGCCCAATAATCCTCCCCGGAGTCGGCGCCGCGGAGCCAGTCCAGGCGGAAATACGTCGTCTGCTCAATACACACGAAACGAGCATCGTCTGAAAGCGGAGTCGGGGTCGCCCGAATTTGGTCAATGGCGCCCGAATACAGACGCACGATGCACTCCAGGCGCGCATCGAGTCGCGCATCTGCGCGGAGTTCACTGTTTAGGTCAGCAATGTGCGATGAGGAGTTGAGCGCCAGATGCGTGAGGCGCGGCATGCACGAGAGGCGTGCGCATAGAGCGTGCACTGGCACGGGTTCGAAGGTCGTTAGGTCGAGGTGCGTGACGGTGCGAAACATGGGATGGGGCACGGTGACAGCGGATGGCTCCATGAGCGCGGTCGCGTCGATGGTGATGCGGTGGAGGCAGTGTAAGGCACCCAGCGCACCCAGATGGGGGGCCGCGTGGAAATGGGCGAACAGGTTGGTGACGCCGCTGCATGCTGTGAGGATCGCATCCACCCTGTCTGAGACGGGGAAACCGTCGAGAAAGCCGTCGAGAAACAGGTGTCGGATAGAGTTTTGGATGACTGAGGGTGATCCAGTGGTCGCAGCGAGTCGCAGAAGGGTTTCGACTGTGATTGTCGAGGCGGGGAAGCCTACAAATTTAATTTGGCGCAGCCGCGAGGTGCGGCAAAGAACGATGCGATACAGAAGAGGTTCGATCCTGTAGAACGCTGGGTGAAGACACAAGGTACTGCAGACAACATACCAGGCTTTGACACGGGCCGCTACTAACATGAGATTCGGAATACCGCTGGGACGAGAGAGGGCGACGATTTCAAAGATGGTACGTTCCAGCTCAGGTGGAAGCCGAGGATCAGGGTGGGGAACAGAGTCATCGGACTCGGCCATTCTGACTGGAATATGTCGATGCTTAACTGTAAAGCGCCCACAACGTGATGGTGGTTCGAGAGAAAGAGCGGAGAGTGGCTGTGTCATCCAATCAGATGCCGACGTCCGGATCAACGGAAAGCCTCTCTTTTCGCCACGACTGCCGATCCCCTTGACGGCCTCAAGCAGACCGAACACGCGGCAGTCGAGGCCCAGAACCAGACAGAAGAAGCGTGGGCGCCAGATCGAAACCCTACGGGCTCAAGTTGCCGGCCTTGCGCCAACCTCACTGCGAAATGCGCCACTCTGGATGGTGATGCATGTTGGATGCATGGCTGCCTTCATTATTCCAGCTTTGAGAGACATAGCTGGGGTTCGATTCCGCTGAGTCACCAGCGGCTCGGAAATTCGACAACGACGAAAAAAACTGGGACAATTCTGTTGTTTACTGAGAGTAATAGTGTTATCGGTGTGTCGGGAGTGGGCGGGTTGTGGGCGGGATGGACATTACTGAGCGGGGGCCCGGGCAATGATGTGGTCTATACCCAGGTGACAGGCGCATGATGAAATGAAGCAGACCAGAACCTCAATTAGCCAAATGGCAGCGCTAGCCAGTGAGTCACTTGCGAACGAAGCTAATAAACCTGAGGTTAGTCTCAACTTGCTGCCCAATGATGCTCGTACCTCGCATGTTTATGTTGGAGGTTAATTTTAGGTTCCTCAATGCGTTGAGTACCTTGCGTTGCCACTCGGCGATATAATTAACTGCAGGGTAGATGCGTACGATGGGACGAGCACTCGGATAAAGGTGTTCCAATTTGGTTACAGTAAGGTACTCGTACTTATCCTTTTAGTTACATCCAGGCACTCATTTACTGTACTATTACGACCTAAAATCAGGTCATGGGTGCCAGAGGGTCGTGAACGGCACACTTTTGGCCTATTTTAGATTTTGTGACCCCAATAGGGCGAGAAACAGCAAAACCCCTGGTCCGACGTTCGGAGCACCATTTCTGGTAATTTTCTCATGATTGCGAGAAATGAGTACGAAATTGAGGTGATGACGACGGCGACATACTGTATCCTCACATGATCTTCCAGTTTAGACTCACCATCATGGCGTTTCTGAAGGTCTCTCTGGTTCTGCTTTATTTTCTTATCTCAGTGTCGACTCAATCTGAAGACACATTTGAGACGCCTAAACCACTCTGGACCACCTTCCATCACCCTATTCGGCGTGTCGCGGTCGTTGGAGCTGGGCCTGCTGGCCTCCAAGCTGCTGCGAAGCTCATTGAGCATAATTTCACGGTCCGCCTGTTTGAGCGTGCACCGCATCCGGGGGGCAACTGGCTTCTCAGCGAAGAGACTCCGGTTAGGGAGCCATATCCGTGATTCTTACGCTAATACGCTGTTTCTCCACAACTTAAATTGCTTCAGTGACAAATCTATAGGCCAGACGGATGAGATACCTGCCCAACTTCCCGCCACACGATACTACAACGAAGGTGATGACGGACTGAGGCTGGATTACAGATGGACGGAACACTGGCAACCTCGTCCCATCTGGGATAGCCTCCACATTAACACCCCCAAAGTAAGTCTGTGAATGCCTGCTTTCACTGACAGAATCATGACCGATGCGCGCCCAACCGCAGATAAGTACGGAGCTCCCGGACGTGAGATATGATCCTGACACACCGTGGGTGGTCTCCAACCACGCGGTCCAGCGGCACGTCCGCTCTTACGCTTCCCACCATTGCCTCAACTCAAACGACCACTGTCCGACGACGGCATCTGCACCACCAGTGACGTCATACTCGACTCGTGTAGAGAAGCTTGAAAAGAACGCGGAAGCGCACACCTGGGTTCTCACACTCCGCCGTCTTGAGCGTCTGCACGAGTCCCACAGGATCCTGGCCGAATGGTGGACGGAGACGTTTGATGCGGTGGTTCTCGCCACTGGCCCATACACGGCGCCCCACGTTCCCGACATTGATGGTATCGTTGATTGGAGCAAAGCGATGGAGGGGGGACAATACAGTGTATATCACTCGCAGGCATACCGGCATCCGGAACGGTATGCGAACAAGGTGCACAGGCAAATTATCGATCTGTACAACGCTGATATGTCGGAAGACCGTACTGATTGTGGGTGGCTCTGTTTCTGCCTCGGAAATTGCGCGGGACCTCCGCTCGTTTGCTCATCGTATTATTGCAAGCGTCCGGGTGAGCTTTCGTCCCTTCATTGAAGAAATGTCCTTCATTCTTGAGTTTTCAGCCCGCCAACAATAGCCTGCGGCAGCTCGACCTCTCTAGATTCCCCAACATTACAGAGTTCGTACCCGAAATCGGGTTTTTGGAACTTCTCAGTGGACACCGCAACGGCATCCGCAGCGGAAAAATCCATCTTATCAATGGCTCTGTTCTCTGGGGCATTGACGAGGTATATCCCTCTGTTTACCGTCGAGTACCTTGCATCTCATTGTTGAATAAAAGATTATACTCGCAACGGGATACCGGGGCTATGCCCTGTTTCCTCCCAACTCGTGAGCATCCGTCCCATTTAATCCAGTCCATATTATTCACGCAAGATCCTGAATTATTGTGGCAGAACGACAGAGCGGCCGGAGAATATCCATTGGACTGGGCATTATATTCCAGACCCGACGTTGGCTTACACTTTTGGTCCATAAGCACCGCATTACTCGCCGATGCATTTCTCTATCTAACTAATTCTTCTGCAGGGCGTCCCTGGACGCTGGGGCGATACCAATCATACGGGCTTGCGAAGGTATGGGAGGGCAGCGCGCGTTTGCCCACGTCGGAGCAGATGAAATTGGAACTTGAAGAGGAGTACTGGCGCGAGTGGCTCGGCGAAGGTACTGCATATAATGCAGATCGGATGCATCCACTCAGCTTGATCCCAGCGGTGTTCCGACGCTATATAACTTGGCTCAACAACGCGTCGCTGGAGCACGGTGGGCGCTTCGTAGAGCCGCCGCCGATTGAGTACGTCCAATTCACTACGCATGTGAAGCCAAACTTGAATCTCCCTAGGAATATCGAGGTGTTGAAATACTACATGTTCGTCTATCTGCTTAATGTGAGTGTTCATAATTAGTTTATTGATCACACAATAAGCATCGTTCCGAGTAGAACACAATGAATCGGGACAACATAGGTCATTTCGACATTTCCATGCTTGCAGGTCAATTGGGAGATAAAGATCCATGGGACGCATTGGTTAACGAAGATGACAATTGGTGATTTTGTTTGTGTACCCAGCTGGGTCCAACACAATGAAAAATTCAATCAATAATATATAGAGAGCAAGTAGAGATGATAGAGACCCCCCTACAGTAAAATTGAGGTTTATAAGACGGTCGAAAGAATTGAAGAGATCTGAACCCTAGCCTAACACGTGTCTTCGAAGTTCAGATTGGGGCGAAGCGATACGACCGAAAATATTCCCCAGACATTTTTCATAGCTTATGGGAAGTCAACCATTGTGAGCTCTCAATATTCCGCAATAGTTCTGTTAAATCGTGATGAAATCGACTGTCAACCTGCCGAATCGCATAGCGACGGCCGTCTTTCTTCGGTCCCATATCGTATTGGTTTTGGGTGCGACCCCAAGTGAGAAAGACGTTCGTACCCGTCGTGGTCCGACCAATAAAATGACGACTGTCACTGTTTATGGGACGGTGAGGAGATCTACTCTTGAACTGTCACTGCCCAAATCCAGGTAAATGTTATTGGGCTTTTCAAATTCTTGGGTCGAATCCGGATACAATTAGGGGTTCAGATACAAAGTCGTGAATTCCAGTAACTTTAGACAGGTATTCGGCCGAAGATTTGGGGTTCTGTGGCACTCAGGGTCCCCCGTGCGTGGGAGGTATGAGGGCAGAACCCACGTAAATGCCGTAAATTGCCCTGTGCTTACCCACGATAGAGCGGCATTTTCTGAGTAGTTGCGTGATGGCCGTAAGTCGGTTATGGTATATATCAGGACGTGGGCCTCCTAGGTCTCTTTCCTAACTGCCATGTCAAACACCCAGTTGCATGTCCCGAACGCGCTTGACGCACACATGCAGTAGGCTCTCGTGAATCCGCTGCGTCGCGAAAGCGTATCTCACCCTCTTCAAGGGATGTTGTCCTGACATTCGGCATTACGGGTATCGTGCTCACCGCGTCGTTGCTGCTTGTGATCGCATACACTGCCTGGCACCCTGTCTCGCGGCCTTATCTCAGCCGCGTCAGCTTCCGGCTCCTGGTCTGCGCGCTGATATCAAAGTGAGAAATTCTTGGTGCTTCTGTTCAGATATCTCACCGTTTCTAGCCTCATCTTCGCCGCGACATCCATCCCCGTTTTCTCTGGCCCTAGTGCAGGGTGCAGTTTCATGGCGTTCTTCGGGTTGGTGTGTACACGAAGTCCTTCTCCACCCTCCAGCCGCTGACAATGTCCATAGAGCATCCTCATGTTCTCAGCGTGCATGTTCTTCTGTACCGCACTCAACCTCCAGTTCGTATATATATCGGGTCTTTCCGCTGGTTCAGTAATGCTGAATGCACACACACAGACTGGTACTGGTACACCACCTCAACGGCAACTCACTGGAAAAGTTCTACTACATTGGCTCGGTCGCGTTCGTTGCCATTCTAAATGTTACGCCATATGCCGCCGGCCAGTTCGGGTACTACTACGGTACCTGCTGGTTCAGCAACCCGAACTCCGATGTGCAGTTCCGCTGGCTCCTCGGGTCGCAGTCAGTCTGGATGCTGCTCATGTCCACAGGCGAGGTCGTGTCTTTTTTGGTGATCCTGGGGTACATGTATCGGGCGAGTCGTATTATGTCGCGATAAGATTTTGGGGCTGACAGATGCGCAGATGCACAGCCCGAGGGTGGTTTCAAATCGCTCGACGTCGTTTAGCTCGATTCCGAAGCCACCGGTCGTGGTGTATCGGACTATGATCCTTCGAATCGGTATGCATCGAGTCTTTATAACGTATGGCTATTCAATGAGGCGTTAGGTCTTTACCCCCTCCTCTCGTGTTGCCTGAACTTCACCGGCTCTATCCTGGACATTTGGCTATCCAAAAATCCCATCCCCACCGAAATGGTATGCGCACTTTCCTTTCCCATCGGAGAACAGCGCAGCTGATTCTTCCTGCGCACAGCAATGGCGACTCTCATTCGTCGGTGCGTTTATCCACCCCTTTCATAGATCTCGACACGATCCCCTCAGCTAGACCTCTGCGTATTTGCCCTACGCCCCATCCTGTACACCCTCCTTGCCGCAGGAGATCCGGTACACCATCCTAAATATCCCCTAGTCCTTCAGCTGACCACGCACCATTTCACCAGGGCTTCCTCAGCGGCATCCGCGCACTCCGAAGCCGGGGCAAGACCGCGCACTCCACCGGCCCTACCCTCAGTAGCACGTTCGCGAACTCGCGCACACAGGAGAAGAGCTCGACGACGTGGGAGGCGGGGGGCAATAATTCGCATGTGGAGCAGGGCAGTGCGGCGTTAAAGCCATTCGAGGAGCAGACTGTGGTGAGTCACGGTGACGCTGGGAGGGAAAGAGGGAAGCCGTCGTTCGTGGAACAAGACCCAGAGCAGAGTTGGTCTAGTCAGGAGGAGCGGGAGGTGGATGCAGGAGCGGGAGCGGGAGATATCGCGCGGCAGATATGACCAGTGTATGAATCCACAATGCAGTAAGAAAGCAGCCAGTCTCTATTGTACTATATGTCTGTCTGACTCAGATTTGCCGACTACCCCATGAATTCTAATCCTGACTGTGTAATGAACAATTCCTGCACGAATGAGCCGCGCCCGTCAAGCACCGGTTGCTTCCTGAATAATATTACTAAGTTTCCATCTATATCGTGACCGCGGCTTATCCCGGCCTTTTCTGACTTAAGCCTTCTAAGGAAACAGACTTGGATTCAGGGCTATGGTTTAAATTAAAAAGGTCGCCTTTTCGCCGTTCGGAAAAGGCGGAAAGATACCGGTAAGCCAAATTGTGAAGATGCTGATGAATCAGACCCCGAAAGGGTTTCTGTTTATCGAATAACGTTAAATATACAGACGGAGAATTTCTCGGAGATCCCGCGCATAGTCGGAAAATTCCGCAGATGTACCCTTGGCCGTTGACTTGCGTCGGCTCCGGCCAATTTCTGCTCCTTTAATGTGGATTTTTCGGCATCACAAGGTACGAGATATTGGACAGATCGTGGATGCAAACTTCCTAAGTTTGCTTCCAGTCCATATGTACTCAACGAAAGAGATAATACTATCCCTGACCAAGGCGAAACTGGACGGCTCAGTTTTGTAGGTAGTGGGACAGCTGGTCGATGCCAGGAACTGGATCGGGAAGATATTCATGCCTTGCAACACGGAGACTTGAATGTTGAAGCAGGGACGGGAGGATGGATGATCGGGGAACTACAAACACGTAAGGAACACTTTGCTCGCCTTGGCGATCGTTAGGGTAGTTCACTGCGCCTAATTATCTCCATTACAAAATGGAGGTCTAATTCCTGCGCATATCGAGCCATCATTGTCTTCACCCTAACGCCAAAAAAAGCAAAATGTATAAATAATAAAATGGGCACTTTGACCGTCATACACCACAGACGGAAAGGCGCCGAGAAACATAAGATGGACAAATCTTCAAAATTTGATTGATTTTGCTAGAAGAAAGATTCGTAGTCTCACTCAATTTTCCGTGAAACATACAACCGAGGTGGCGGTTTCACCGCCTTCAACCTGAGCCTGTGCAGTAGACCAATTTTGCTGGGCATTCCGTATATTTCCACCCCTCCCCCGCCCCCTTTTTTTTTCTTTTTCACGAGGATCTCCAGTTTTTGGGATATTTCAGTAACTGCGGGTAGACATAGGAACGGGCGCCGGAATGATCGGTAACGTTGGTTTGACTGGATAAGCCAGCATTAGACCCGAGATCCAGGGCACGCTGCCGTTAGTACGTTTGGGGATAAGTGCATACTATTCAAAGCCTCATGTCGACTCTCCGTCCTCCACCATGTCGCATCCATTGGCACACACTTGGTCCCCGAATCCCCAAATCCTGTATGCAGCATAGCTCCCCACGGAACAGACAGTGTTGACGAAACGCTCACAGCTCGCAGGTCATCCTGGGACTAGTAATCCCTGGTGTCATCTTGACGGCTGCATTGCTCATCCTCTACGGATACGCGGCATGGAGTCCTGTATCGCGACCGTACTTGGATCGAGTCAGCTTCAGGCTCCTCATATACGCGCTATTTGCAAAGTACGTCCATTGGACCATTCCGTGCCGCCATACACGTAACTGACGGTCCCAGTCTCGTCTTTGGGATCGTAATGGCGGTCGGCACGCTGAAGGCGTCCCCGGGCTGGAGCTGCGGTCTCCTGGCGTTTGTCACCAATGTACGTCGACTCGACCTCCGGGATATCTGCATGTCGACTTGCTCACGCGCTGAAAGCTGAGCCTGATGTTCTCTGCCGGCATTTTTTTCTGCATGGCGCTCAATCTCCCGTAGGAGCTCAGATTTACTCATGCAGCAATTCAACGTTGACCTCGCATCAGATTGGTGCTGGCATACGACGTCAACGGCCAAAAGATGGAGAAATATTACATTGTCGGGACCGCGCTCGTCTCTCTCATATGCAACGTGGTGCCATATGCATCGGGAAAACTTGGGCATGTCACATCTGAACTCGCTCGAGGCATCCAAAACGTAATATCTAAATTTGGTCTTGTGTTTGGAACAGGTGGGCCGTCAACGACACATGCTGGTACAGGGGCAACGACCCAGCGGACTCGTCGCGCTGGCTAATCGGCACACAGACCGTATGGATCCTCCTCGCCTCGGTGGGGGAGGTCGGCGCGTTCATCGTCATCGTCTGTTTCCTTATTATCTATGAGGTGCGCTCTCGTGTTTCTGTGGGGCGATGAAACACTGATTGTGGCGTACCGGAAGCTCGATACTCGGCGCCTCCGCGAAGATATTCAGCTCGGCGGGACCTACACGTCGGAGGCCTCACGCCGCGTGGGCTCGACCATCATGAGGTTCCGGAATATTATCTTTCGCATCGGTAGGACCACCTCTCCTCCCCTCCAGAAAACGGGATGTGATACTGAGCCCATTGCATTACGCGTTTATAGGCCTGTACCCGCTCGCGTCGTGCCTGCTCAACGTCAGTGGAGCCGTCCTCGACTTGCACGAGATAAGACCCGCCGAGCCGACGAAACTTGTGCGTTTGCTCCGTCCCACACAAATTATTGAAAATTCACCATCGACCTGCGCAGAACTGGCGGCTTACCCTTACAGGTACGTTTATTATAGATGCCATAAAATCTCTCGTATTAACGGCCGACTACTTTGGCATGGCCATACTCAGACCTTGCTGTCTACACCGGGCGCCCACTCATCTATGGATTGCTCGCCGCGACGGACCCTGTGCGTTGCGTCCTACTCTGCTTCCCCGTCCTCCTCAAAATTTGCTCATTCTGTTAATGCCCCCCGTCCAGTCTTTCCTCCGCGCATTAAAGGCGCTGTGGTACCATGAATCTGAGTCAGAGTCGGAGGCGAACCGCGCATGGAAGAGCATGCAGCGGGGACCGGCCTCGGGCCGTCTGTCGGCCGTCATAATCGAGATGCCGCCAGACGATGTTGAGCGTGAACCCGAGGGGGTTCAGAAGAAGCGGGGCACCTCCGCCATTTCCATGGGCGCTGAGGATAAGGGGGTGGAGCGGGCTACGGACAGGGACATAAGGATGAACGCGGCCCCGAACCAGCGGACGTTGGTCAATAATGTCGTGTGCCACATTTAACCAGTCAATAAGTACATGAACTTGTCAGTGTATACGATTTCTCCATAGAATCGCTTTTTGTGCGACCAATAACTTCAGATATCCCATGAGGCTTGAGCTCATTATACCGAAAAAGCGC